>VTPC01089970.1:166928-266703 GCA_011009095.1 Ignelater luminosus
CCCCCCGCACTGCGGGCTTTTGCGTCCACTCTTTACGCCACTGAATAGAGTCATTGTTTTCAAAGAGATTTTCAATTTGCCTAAGTTTCTGTGGAGTAATTTTCACAGCTTTGCGACCAGAACCATTCCTTCTATCAACAGTCAATCCCTTCTCAAAACGTTGGATAATATTGTAGATTGTCGATTTAGATACATTTTCGTGCGAAAAGTGTTTATAAGTGTATAATTTGCCAAGAGCTCTATTTTCTTCATAAAACTTATACACACGATTTCGGAACTCTAATTCGTTCGAACTCAACGGGTGACAGTTCAAAACAACAAATACCACAAATACCTACTTTATCTACCAAAACCAACTAGATCTTACAAAATGGCTAAATAATGTTACATGATTTTCATTTTGGTCCAAATTTTTAGGAAACACCCGTTATATGTTCAGGTTTTTGAGATTCTTGTATTTATATTACTTTCAATATTAAAAAAGGTCAACAACTGAAAGGAAGATTGTTAACTATATACCTGTGGGCAGGTTTTAAGAATTGAATAATCTTAATGGAAATAAAGTTCATATCACGCATACTTATTATTCGTTTGCAAAAATCATGTTGAAATCTGTTTCGCAACTATATTGGAGGTGTAGACTTGGTGTGGTATGCAAAAATTCAAAATCAACCCTTAACAACAGCACGGTGCACCGGTATTTAATTTTACACTAGGGATTCTGTGGAACATTATTTTTTATAAATTATAGTTCTTAATGAAATCTGTCCTTATATGTACATTTTACAAGGTGATGGCAATACTGCTCTGATACATCGACAATTGAAGTTTCAGATTTGGAGACGTCGTCCCTACTACTTTGGGTAAAATATACAAAACCACTCACTTCCATTATACAATATCAGGGTTGAGATAACTATAGAATTTCTTTTCGAATTTTTTAAGAGATGAAGCAGCCGGTAAAATGTTTAATTCCTCTTTTTATACGCATGCAAATCCGCCCACTAGTGCTGAATAATCTATTTACATCAAGCAAAGCTTGAAAATCTTTTAAGACTTTGAATTTCTTGATAGTTCCATTAACAAATTGCCTTTTTTTATTCAAATCCTATAAAAGAAAATTCGCCACTACCAACCATTATGGAATTTTATAATTACTTTAATTTCCCATTTTTACATTTTTTTCTCGCTGCATTTAAGTGTGAAAAACGTTCACGTTATCATTTTCTCTCGTGAATGTAAATTAGCTGTGGAAAAAGAACACTCCTGGAATACACATGCAAAATTTTAATAATTAAACGTAAAGTTTCAACATCAATCATCGTATGAATAATAAATAGAAGAGAGAAAGAAAATAACAAATGAATAGACTGGAAATAATTGCTGTTATTATGATTGTACACACTCAATAGTTAGTCCGATTACGTTTTATTTTTGTCTGAAAAAATCGATTGTGTGTCACTCCCTATTAAAAGTAGACCATAGTTATATTATGCCAACACCCTCTTGTTTAGTATAGGATATCGTGCAGGCCATTTATTTTATACGATTTCCTCCCTAACTTTGTTATACACACAGAAATATAATCATTTCAAAGTTACCCGGACAAATATGAGTTGCAACTATTTCCTACAATAGTTAAGCGGAAACTTTTTGTTCGGAATATCTCTTGGTATATATCAATTTTGACCTAAATATTTATATATAGTAAAGTTTTGCAAGTTTAACTTTTATAGCCGTAATTAAGCTAAAGAAAATAAGAAATTCCTTTACTGAAGTAAAAGATTTGATATTTCTAGCTGCCGAGAAAATACCATAAGGTTTGAACCTATCCGACACGACTGAAATCAAAAACCCATTTTCTGTAAAACTCAAAAACCTAAAAAACTTCGTTTGGTGCGAAAAAGAACACAATAATAACGTCGAAAAGGCTCAATCGATCCGAAATGTTCAATCTTTTGATGGCCGAAAGATGTTAGGTACGTGTGATCATGCTTCGCTTTTCTATTGCACTTGGAAGTTGCTTTTTTTCGAAAAGTTGCTGTTTGTATCCATGTTTCTCATTTCCGCCCCTCAAATGCCACTACTTATGATCGTGTTTTGAACTTCCTTTTGTAATTCACCTAACTATGGTGACTGCGCTTCGGGCTTTCGTTTCTTAATTGGTACCGTCTGTCTGTGCTATCATGCTCTAAGTTTTCTCTTTATATAATTGCATCAAAATGTATCTGAAAAAAAAATACGAACAAAATTGTGTTTCTCACACAACTTTATTGTACCATAAAGTTGTCTGGGAAATACAGTCATGGTCTTACTTTTCTTCATCAATCCACGAATTAACAAAATCTATCTCTTTTTAGTTATAAAATGGACAATTCGTTCAATTAAACGGACTTTTCTATAAGTATATTACATAAAAAAATTGTAAAGCCTCTAAACATCTTTTGATAACTGAGAAGCTCTCGTGCAAAACCTGATAAACCAAGAGCAACATTTATATCGAAATGGATTTATCCGGTTTTGCACGAACACTCCTTAACTGTGCTTTTATTTTGGAAAATGTAATCAGAATTTACAGGGTTTTTCCCTAGCATGTGTGTAGAAATATGAAATAAATCCATTTTGTACTATCCTAGATATCTGTGGTTTCAAAGACACCTAAAACACTACCTATTCTAAACTGTCTTTGATCTTTTAACGTGTATGTATCCACTAGAAAACGAATTTATCTCATAATTCTTAAATACACATTGAAAAAACCTTCAAAATTTACATAGCAAGTATATTATAATAATATATAATGAATTTATAAATATTTTAAAAACCGAAACTTAAAATAAATTCTAGAACAAACACACACCACAACCATTTCGAACACATGTTGGTTGTGATTCTAAAAAGCAGGTCGCTGTTTAAACAAAAACAATCGACGATTTTCTTTTGTTTTAGCGTTTTAAGGAAAGAAGATAAATAAATAAATTTATAATAATTATAAATTCATTATTTTAGCTTATAAACGAGTTAAAAATGTATTTAAGTAAAAGAATAAACCAAAGACGCTCATACAAAGGCATACAAATCCGGTCCTGATTCAACATGTTTCTTCCATTTACGGATGAGTGAAATATAAACAGAGTGAAAATAAATGTTTCCTCTTTCTTATCCTATAAACAATGACAGAATTGTTTATGCACAATAATCGATCAATAGGAATGTCAAAATAAAAAAAAGAGACTTGACCAAATTGAGAGTGCAACCGGATGCAAATAACATTTCACATACTGAATTGTAATACATGTAACTAATATAAACGAATGATAAGTAATAGTGAAATGAATAATAAACAAAACGTAGGATACGGAAATAGTTAAAAGTTGAATAACCCTCCCATGTGATCATTAAAATTAACATCTGGCTGCACCTACGTTTTGCATTATAATGCGTGATCGCTTACAACTATAGCACGTGCTTCTTTAAAAATCGATTAGGCTCACTCACTTGCAACAAACGATAATAATGAGATAGATGAGTTGTATTGGTTAATTGCATGTAAAATCTTTTGAAGAAAATATTTTAAAAACCGAAACTTAAAATAAATTCTAGAACAAACACACACCACAACCATTTCGAACACATGTTGGTTGTGATTCTAAAAAGCAGGTCGCTGTTTAAACAAAAACAATCGACGATTTTCTTTTGTTTTAGCGTTTTAAGGAAAGAAGATAAATAAATAAAACAAATACCAGAGCGCTTCTCTAATTTAATCAATTACATATATTCTGTATATTTCTATTATCAACGTTACCATTATAATCTTGTTGATCTAATAAAATACAATAAGGGGTGGAGAAAACTGAAATACAAAAAAAAGGCTAAAAAGGCTACTACTGCAGTAGTTTTCAATCCATAAATTCCACCCTAAACCTCGTTATACATAAATGAACCAAGTTTGGAGTGAATGAAAAATTTAAATCAAGACAACCCTTAATATGTAAATAAATTAACCTGTATCCACTTCCTACTACCTTTTATATTTGTTTAAGAATTTATCAATAATCTTGATTTATTATCTTAAAAACTCACCTAAATTGTAACGACAAAAGTAACGTTCACTAAAATTGATTAGTCAAACTCTGTTATTGGGGGTTTGTTTATTTTAATTAAAAACGAGCACGTCCTTTTTTCCTTCAAAAAATCAACAAGCTTGCAGTTAGTAGTATTAAAACATTAACACACTCAAAGAACATAACCACTCTCTCTCCGATAACCGCTACATGCCTCCTACTGGCGTCAAATAACGAACTGTTTTATGTTTGTGTACGTTGGGAGTTTGCAGCACTAAAGCTTCGTACTGCCTTGCTTGGGTGGGAAGCACCAAACCCCACGTAACCCCTAAAATCAACTGTTATATCCCACAGATGCGCAAGCTCCAGATAAAAAGCTCTCGTGGCATTTTCCCACACGTCCTATCGCTAGCTATTCCCTTTTACTGGAGGAAAAAATCAGGATATAGAAAAGCTTTTTATAATAACGAAAAGAAAAAGCGCGGGAATATCTGTGGAGCTTTCACATCTGTTATATTCTCGTGCATTCTTTGCGTTAATAGACGTTTTAAATAGATCAATTTGTTGTTGTCGTTTGTGCATACTGTATTCTTATTTAAGTGTTTTCCGCATTTAGAAATAAGGGTGCAAGTGCCAAGAGGACGAATTTTATATTCCAGGAATAGGAGATGTATTTTAAGCTGGCACGAATTGTTTATGCATGTACTATTTCAGTTTGGAAATTTAAACATTGTTGCAATTAATTACTATAGCAGTGTAACATTCTAGAATAAATCAATAACTGTCTGTTTTAAACTTTCTCATATTTATTATTTTAGAGCTTCCTTTTTCATCTTAATTTAATCTTTTTCTCTAAATGAATTTCCTCCTTGGGGAAATGGAGTTTTGTATTTTATTTATTTATCCCTTAAGATTAATTTTTTTTGTTAAGACATTCAAGAATACTAATTTAATAATAATAAAGAAAATAAACCAAATAAAATAGAAATTTCCTTGACTTTATTTTTGACTGTATGTGCAAGTTTTAAATTTCCTTTTTTGGGAAACTTTCATAAATGCAGAGTTAATTCTATAAAGACCGAACTAACCTATATCATATTGATATGTAGAAATTGTAATTTTTCATAAGATAAAAATAAAATCCAGTCACCTAAAATAACACAGATATACACTATGTCATCATGTTTGACTAAACATAACAAGTATTGCATTAGTCATATAGTAATTTTCAAGTCGAAACCATGATTGAAACTGGAAAAGCTTATGAATTTTCAGTTTTTGGATTCTTAAATTTGAGAATTTCAAAACAACAAAGAATTTCTCAAATAAGAAGTTGTGACCTATTTTATATTGATGTTCAGCAATAGATGACTAGAATAAGAAACTTGACTTGAAGGACATAACACTGATGTTACAAGACTTTAACGACTTTACTTATCTAATTCTGGGTGAATAACAGGATAACGATAAAATTCTATTTTTAATTATAAATAAAGATTGCTCTTAAACAGTTGACAAAAATGAAGATGTTTATTTCCGAGGTCTCTTTGGATATATCTTGAATGGAAAAGCAATAATAGGAATAGTTAGGTACTAAAAAATGGAATCTATGCTTTCCCTTGAATTTAAAACACAGATAGTAAGAACAAACAAGATTTCCAGTAGTGGACATATCATTTATTTATTCAATCATTATATCGCAGAAAGTAGGGTTACCAGATTTGTTCTTATCAAAAAATAGACAACTTAATTAAGAATGAAGAAAGGAAAAATATCAAAATAAACACCCTCTTTCAGGCTTTTTAAATCTAGTGGGGATCCCCTTCAGAAGCGGATTTAGGTTTGATTGCGCCCTTTTTGTTTTTTAAATGTGTATATAAAATATACAGGGTATCCCGTAAATGCCAATAAAGCTTCAGGTAAACATCTTTTTTGATGAGTACTTATTGCAAATCCGCAAAAAGAAAATTTCTCCTCAGCTTAGTTTTCTTGTACAAGTGGTCAGAAGTTAACATCTTTAACACTAAATAAACAGAAGCCAAAGAATCGAATCCAAGTGAAGTCATTACCAATTCAGCAAATAAATCTATTGAAACAACAATTACCCTTGATAAAGCACAGAACTGTTAGATTTCTCTTTTTGAAGATGCTGTTAAAAATTGAATTCTCGCCAAAAAAATAGATATGACAAACATGCAAGTCTTGGGTGTACTGATAAATCTAACGAAATTAGTTTCCAGAAATTCTTTCAAGTTTTAGCAGTTTTATGATCTATTTATCACTAGAATAAAATTGATAAATTTTTGATTTCTTGTGATACTTTGATTCCTGTATTCGAATAATTTTGTATTTACCTACAGCAGCGTTGCCAAGTTTAAAAGTCTTTTTTTGGTTCGTGTGACATATCTAAGTACGTTGGAACATTCGTGTTTTCAATTTTGGCATCTTAAGAGTTTGAGGAAAGCTACTATCTAAAGCTTTATTGGCATTTATGGGACACCCTGTATAATAATGAAAATATAAAAAAACAATGCTGTGACAAAAGGCAAAGAGTTGAGAAAAATCTATTCAATTTTTTTTATATTTCTATAATTCCCGAAATTCTCAATTGGTCAATTAATATTTTTTTATTTCAATAATTAGATA
Organism: Ignelater luminosus; assembly: GCA_011009095.1. Lineage (NCBI taxonomy): Eukaryota > Metazoa > Arthropoda > Insecta > Coleoptera > Elateridae > Ignelater > Ignelater luminosus. Next base: position 173,639 of record VTPC01089970.1, read on the forward strand.
TTTAACCACGTTAAGGTATAATTCTCCGGTGGAAAAAATAATATTTTGAAACATGTCTAAAAAAATTTCATAGTTACCAGGAAACTCCAAGAATTTCGAATTTTTATCGTCTCTCAAATTTTGGCGCCCCTCAAATCTTACCGCCCTAGGCCCGGGCCTCGCGGACCTAAGTTTAAATCCATCACTGATCCCCTTCAAACTTTCAAATAGACATGAAGAATTGTTATTTACACAAAATATTCATAAAGTCACATACATAATTTTGGAAGATGATTGTACAGGTCATTCCAAGCAAAAAAGTTCTTCTAAAGGAGGGTTCATTTTTGAGATAGAGAATGCTGAAGGTTTATGAAAAAATTCAGTTTCTGTTTTTGGAATACTTTTAGAATGGTTTATTTTATCAATTCAAGTTTGAAAAGATGCTTTCTCTCTTTTAATGTGATACACATGAAGATTCATATTATATTTTTAGGGCGACCTTAATTCTGTTTTTGCATGCAACTTTAATTTTTTCATGGTTATGGTATGGTTTTTAATTTTTTTATTAGCAGAATTGAGAATTTATTTTTGTGCCACTTTTTTTCTTAAATGTACCCATTTGTGAGTAAAATTAGTTTCTATTTTTCAAGCTTGCTTTTCTAAAACTCTTGTTACTTCAACCTGCTTTAGTGTACAAGCATGAGAATGTCTAAATGATAAAAAAGCAGCAGTTCTCAATTTCTTCTTCATCTTTAACATTGTTTCTTGCACTTTAAATGAAAATGACTCAAGACTGCATATGCAATAGCCAATTACCTGCAGAAGCTATGTGGTTGATTCTATTAACACCCTGTATGTCTTGTAATAGGGGGGGGTTGCAGGTGTTGCAGGGGTAATTATTATTGTTATGCCACTGCTGACAGTATATCTCTCGCCTACATTTAACATTAGGTATGATGCTGCAATTTTTATACTACAAAATAAGGCTAGTTCATAGGTAAAACTTCCAAATCCCAAACACACTTCAAGATTTTAAAATGTGAAAATGAAACAAATGATTGATTTTGTACAGAGCATTAAAGATTCTTAGATTGGAATGTATTGGTAAGGTAAATATGGTTATATTTTTCGTTTTCAGCAAAACATACAGAGAGATAAAATAAAAATAAGCAATAATAAAGAGAAAAAAAGATTAAAATCCACTTCACTTACCAAAAAGTGGATATAGCAAAAAGACACTAAATATATCTTTTAAAAAGTGTACATGTTTGGGAAAAATGGATGTCTGATAACTCTAACAGAGAGACAAACCAAATCTTACACTTTCAAACAAAAAATTAATAAGTAATAATTGGAAACTACAATAGCACATGCATCAAAACATGCTATACTGATAGAGAAGACGTCCAACAAATCATTACAATTATTAGTAGGTATATTATCTCACAGTCACAGTATTCATCTTTTAACGTTTGTAAAAGGAAATCCTTTTCTTGTGTCTGGTAATAAATTAAAGAGTTTTAAAATAAAGTCTGGAGTTTTTAAGCCATTTGTTGTCAAGTTGCATAATTGTATAATTCAGCATGAGCCTTATAGTTTAACAGGTAAGTTTTGATATACATAGATTTTGCAAAACAATCAGACAATGACATTATTTTTGAAAGTGTAAATAATAATTTGCAAGGTTTAGGAATTGAAAAACACACTGCTTTTCTTCCATTACTGAAAATTAGTTTTTTTTTCTTCTAACGTTTATAATTTTTTTGTTCACTAACTTAGTGCATAATTGATCAAAATAACATTGCCATGATAAGGCTTCATCAACTGCAATACCAAGAAACCTGATGAGATTACTTGAATAACCAAACCAATCATAATTTGTTTTTATTATTTAACTCTAATAAAACTTTCAAATTTTACATTACCTCAAATATAGGCAGCCCTCAATACAAACCGTTATTACAATTAAATGCAATGACAAAAATAAGAAATAAATGTTTTTTGGTATGGCGCATTATTATTTTTACATCTCTCATTATGCTATGTAGATCTTAATTTTAAAAAAAGAAGATTAATGCCTAATAAACGAAAAGTTTATGACCGACGCTAAAGATATAAGCCAGAACAGACAGTAAAGCTTTCGACTGGGAGCGTGGCGCACTCCTGTAACCTAGCTACTTGGGGGTCGGGGTCAGTGGATGGCTTGAGATTTGGAGTCCTGTTGCAATATTTACCACGTTGACCGGGTGTCCGCACTAAGCTCGGCATCAATATGGCCATTCTGGAGGAGTTCGGGATGGCCAGGTTGGTTAAAGAGGGGTGCACCGGGCCAGGGGGGAAACCCAGCAGCCAAAAGTCCCCGTGTCAAGCAGTAGTGGGATCGCGCCTGGGAGTGGGAATACTGTGACAGCCTTATCAATAAAGCTAGACCTGATTCTTTTGCAACTTTTTTTTAAAAAGTTAATAAACAAATGTTCTCTTCTTGAAAGAATTTACTGAAAAATTTTAATAGTTTGGCCCTTTTGATTTACAAACTCGCATTTAATTTACATTTCAAACATCAGATGGCGGGCTATACGTTTTTAAAAGTTGCAATATTATTACGATGTTTGGGTAATTAATGCAGCTAATCTGGGAAATAGTAAGACTAGAGTTAATTTAATACTCAATCTAAAAGTTATAATAATTATACATAAAAGTATACTTAAAACTATTAGATGATAAATGGTAATGTAACAGTCGTAACAGTTTTAAAATCCTAGTTCTAGTTTTCTTGCAGTAGATGACGCTGTACTTCATGAAATTTTAAAATTTGGTACAAAACCACATCGATTACTGAGCGTAATAAAATATTATGTCTTCTCAATAATGAAAAAATTGAGTCATCATGTATGAAACTGATGTAGGATTCTTGTCATTAAAAATATGCATACATTTTGTAAATTTTGTTGCATGATGCTTTTATAACTATAACTATAACATATTATACAAGCACAAACAGTTTTCTACTCTACTGATAAGACAAATGATCATAAAAGGAATGAACATTTTGGAATACTTTCTTTCAGTTTTTGCAAATAGTCCTATTTTTCTTTTCTTATTGCAATTGGCTTTGAGTACAGTTGAGGTAAAGCATTATAAAGACAAGGTAGTTCTCGCTGAATGTTTCTTTGTTCCAAAGCAACACAATATTCAGTATGTCTGACTTTACCATCTGGTATCTGTTTTAGATATGGTAAGTCAGTAACCACAGATTCCCCAACTTTACAACCGGGTCTAATTGATGTTACAATTTTGATGGAACTTACAGTGACTGCAAATAGTGATGATACATGTGAGAATTGTAATAAAAACGCTCCAATTTTCAATCATATAATTTATTTTTAGTTAGGAAAAACTAATAAAACAAGATAAAATACATATAATTAAAATATCAATAAAGCTAAACAATAGATTGAAAAAAATACACAGAAAATAAATATAACGTAATATGCACATACAAACATCACACGGAAAGTGTTGGTACATCAGTCATAACATAGGCAACATAAAAGCAAAAGGATATCTAACTGAAAGAGTTAATATTCCGTTGGATACCTTTTTGCTTTTCTGATGCTTTACAATCGTCTGGACATAAACTGCACCAATTTATGTGTTACTAAGATGATATATTTTGCCATTCCTCTAACAGAGCCCATTTTAAGTTGTTTTTGTTGGAAATTGGTCGTGTCCGTATTTTATGCTCTAAAACTTCCCACAAATGCTCATTGGATTAACGTCCGGTGATTGTGGAGGTGTGTAAAGGCATTGTGGCTTATTATAGAGCAGCCACATTTTAATATTCCACGCCAAGTGCTTCAGGTTGTTGTCTTGCATAAATATTAACTTATCTTTTAAATTCATCATCTCGGCACTGGCCTTTAAATTTGTTTTTAAGATATTAATATAGGCTTTGTGGTCCATTATTCCCTCATTAATATGCAACTTCTCCACACCCCAAACGCTCATACACCCCCACACTAAAACAGAACCTTCACCATGCTTAACCATGGGACATAGATTTTCTTTGTTCAGCTCAGTGTTCTTTTTGCACCACACCATTTGACCGGAAGAGATTGTATTTACTCTTATCGGTAAAAATTACGTTATTCCAGAATTCTGGAAAAGCTGTTGGGTATTTCTTGGTAAACTCCAAACGCAGTCGCCTATTGCGGTCATTTACCCAATACCTGCAACGGGCCACTCGGTCGTGATAGTCTTTCTTTTCAAATAATCCCTATCTACATGAAACTCTCTTTTCACCGTATTCACCAATTTGGGGTTCTTTATTTCTCGTAGAATATAATGTTGTACACGTCCGATTACTTTAGATGGACGTTTGCTTCTACGCTTATTTTTGAATAAATGTGTTTCACCAAATTGGTCTATTATGTGTTGCATCATTGATCATGGTCTTCAGATAATTTTTGATATTTCATTTAATGATTTTACATTGATTGTGTAAATGAATAATAGTCCACCATTCTGATTCATTCGTTTCTTTTCCATTTCAGCTTACTTTTTTTAGATATGTACGTGTAAAACACCTCTTTTATACTACTAGAATCTTCGATAAATAGCATAATGTTATGGACAAATTGAAAGAGGAATGCCATTTTACACAAACAGTAACTAGATCTGTACGAACACTTTCCACTGGTGCATATTTATGTATAATTACCTTTTTGTAACTTTGCATCAGCATTTCGTTTATGTTGTCAACAATTTTATTCAATACAGACTGCACAGGGTCATTTTCTTTGTTTTTGTAAATAAAAATAGAATGTATGTGTAAATTGAGAAGCATTCTTAATATAATTCTCAGCTGTATCATCACTTTCCGCAGTCACTGTGAGTCTTTACAAAAATCGAAATTTAGATATTTAACCTGAAACAGACTTGGATTTTCTTTGACACTTAGACATATTCTTACATAATCTGCTGGGACATTAATAACTGTTTTTGCAGTTTTCTTTCAGTAAGGGCATGCATGTAACCAGCCTCCATTTGAGTATGACTCTTTTCTATGGGAAGAATAGTTATTAGTAGATACAACTCTGGCTGCTTCATGCCATATGAAACAATATTCCACATTTGATTTTATATATGTATTATGGTAAAGTTATGAACCATTAATTTTGTCTTAAAATAAAGGGCGGTTCAATTTGGGGCTTAATCAGACTTAACATATGGGGAATGAAATCCAAACAAAATTCCAAAAGAAACAAAAGCAGTCAGATTATTGAAAAAATATTTAATTTATTTTGCTAAAGAAGTTATATGTTTATACATTATTTACAAAAAATATCCACGCCCTCTCTACTAGCCTTTCTAATATTTGCAGATACTTTGTTCATTTGCAATTGAGTTCCTGATGTATCAATGATTTTCAAAGCATTTTTTATTTTCATAATCAATGCATCATTTTTTGGACGATAACTGTTTTTGTAGACCCTTCTTTTTAAGTTAACTCAAACACTCTCAATTGGTTTTAGCTGTGGAATATTAGGCAGATTGTGACTTTTAGGTATATATTTGATGTTTCATTTCTCCAGTTCTTCTAATGTGTCTTTCGAATAATATGCTGATGCAAGATCAGGCAAAAAACAACCTCATCATTATTCTTATGATGTTTTTCAATAAATTTGAAGTACAGGAATGCATTTTTTAATAGAGATATCCTTGTTCACAGCTAAACCTCCTTTAAAGAAAACAGGTTTGCTTATGCCCTTTTCACTTATGGCCAACCACACTAAAACTTTCACTGGAAACTTAGATTTTCTAATAAATTTGACGTTATCAGGTGCTACATAATCTAAAGACTCATAGTAAGAATCCTGATGCCATTCATTTCCTTCAACTGTGAAATAAGATTCATCATCCATCACATACTTGTAAGTTGTCCCAACAGAAAAGAAATTTCTGGATAACATTCTGTCTTATTTTTATGGTGGATATTTGTGCATCGGTCATAAATAGAGCAGTCTTTTTCACTTTGCGTGTTATACCCATACTCTCCAAATATTTCTTAACAGTTTTATGATCCACTTTATACTTTCTTCCTAATTCCTCGTACGATTTTGCGCTTTGTCCTGCTGCTTCTGTTTTCAATTTCGCCCTTACTTTGCTGTCCTAAAGTAAGCATTTTTTCCCAGTTCCGGGTTTTCTTTTTGCACTCTCCTTGTTTTCGTATAACTTAAGCGTCCGATATGTACTAGTTTTTTAAATCCTATTTTTTTAAAATAATGAAGCAAGCACCTCACTTTTCTTTATAAAATTGAAAGTATCAATTTTTGGCATTAAACTTCTGTCATTTTGTAACTATTTATGACATGAAGGAAACGTCACTTTGTTCAATAAACAATCGAAGACAAATCCACCTACTGACATAATGCATTCACATTTTTAATAACACACTGAAAATATAAACAGATTATACTTGTGTTCGGATTTCATTCCCCATATGTTAATCTGCATATCCATACAGAAAAGATTATTGTTGAAGTCTCTATCTGAATTTTTAGCTTATCTGACTTTGTTTTTTGTGATCTGATGCAATGCATATTCTTGTTCAGATAAATTTCTAAAGCAGTAAACCACAGCTATAGGCTTTCAGGCCTGATATGCTGATTTATATGGTAAACCACACTCTGGTCACATTAATCCTTTCTAGGTTTAAATAAGCCTAAATTCACTTTTTCAAAAAGATTAGAAAAAAGTACTATAGATATCAGCTTTTGATTTTGAATATTGCACCATAATTTGTAACATTTAATTAAGGACGATTTTAAGCCCCAATTTAGAAGACCTAGCCTAACAATAATGTGACTCAACTTTGGCACATCTTTAAAGAACTCTTTTAGAAGGTCTTCACGGCTCTTTTCAATTTTCTTATCACGATTTATTTCAATTTCTTCCTTTTATTCATTTTCAGATTCCTGTTATCCACAACTGTTACCTTTTCAATCTATAACAGTTGTTTCTTTTAATCCAAAGGTATTTAAGAACATTTTTTACACACGAGGATCTTTTCTTCATATTTTGAGTTTTCTAAGTAGTAAGTCCAAGTAAACTTCCTTCTTGATCTTTCTTTAATTTTTCTGTTACTGTCCTGTTTTTTTACCATTAGATTTACATAATAAATCTTTCCTTGATTCCATGTCATATTTGATCAAAATCTTTTCAACATTTCATCTCTTTCTTTTTGATTTGTGTTCTTGCATTGTAACTACATAAAAAAAAATATTCTGTATAATTTGTCAAAAAAAAATTTAATGCAAGTTTCTAATAAAGCATTGCATGAAAAAAAAAGAAAATACATAACAATTACTCAATTTACTTTTTTTTTTCTGTAGTTACAATGCAAGAATACAAATCAAATACTGATTTAGTCAAACAACTCTCCTTAATAATATTTTGCTGTATTATTGACCGAAATGGCACTTTGCTTTAACATAAAATGATTTTTTCTCAATTGTCATGACCATCTTGGATTTTAAAAATTAAAAATGCGTTTGAAATTCTTTTCACACCAAGCAGGGCAGTATCCCAAAACATCAAAACAAGATTCAAAAATTTTTGATCAATTATACCTATAGCAAAATTAATCCGGGGACACACTGTATAAGCACATGTATAACACAAAAATTGTTCTAGAAGTCTTAAAAACTATTTTCTGATTTGAGATTTGGAAGATTCTAAACTTAAAAAAAAATAAAAAGAGGACAGACTCATTTTATGCATAGATATGTTATATTTAACTTTAATTAATACAATATTAAGGCACGTTTAATTTTGTAGCAATTTAATATTAATTTTTTATTACCAGTTTTCGTAATCTCTTTTGCTAACAGATTACTGCAGTAACTTTTATAAGACAAAGATGCAAATATTAAAGCTACCACTTTAGTGAACAGCAACTCAACTATAACTTCAACAGGAAAGCAAAAAAGACTACAATGCTTCTTATACAATAATTAAAACTAACAAAATGCCTTTATTCTATTATAAATTATTAAATACTGATTATAATATAATGTTTACGACACTTAAAATTATTATAATATTGATTTTGTGCGTAGGCAATATGAAAGTATTACATTTAATAATAATTTCAAGATAAAGCAAAACACCTTAATATCATTGCAAAACAATATCATTTATTAATAAAAATATTGCAAGAATGTTAATAATAAAACATAAAATATTGCATAAAACATAAAAGAAAGCACCATCATAATGGCAATTACCAATTGTTTAATAAAAACAAAAAATATCATTAAACAATAATGGACAGAACAGTTTGATGCTAATAACATTTCATATATCAATACAATCTCTTTTCAATATTCAGAACTCCATATAAAAAAATTAATAGAAACTTAACCAATTATTGCTCTGTTAACGTCATAAACTCCACAAATATTTTTCTTAACCTAATAATAGTACTCATACATTCACAGAGACCTTCCAGTACGAAAAAAAGATAATTAGATTAAACAATCTACAATTCAAACAGAATTGTTATAACACATCTGATTAAGCAATGTTTCAAGAGATTCATTTCCAAATTGTTGCCTCCACAACACATTTATAAAGAAGTGTTGTATACGAGAACACGAACAGAAATATTGTGCTTCCTCGCAAACATCCAAACAAGGTTTCCAGATTGTTTCAAGGTTATTTAATAATTTATTCATGCTATCATGGCGTTTTAATCCTTCTACAGTAACAATTACAGGATATAAATGTTTGAGTGATTGTAATGTCTTATAAGAACAAATTTTTGTGTTCAAATTTGTCACTAATATTGAGCCAGGATTTACAATCTCTTGTATAACTTGTAATGCTGACGTATTTACATTATTTAATATTTGCTCTGAACTGCTGTTACTGTATCGATCCAATAGTTGTACCCAAAATCGTGTTGGAATTTCCTGAATGAAGAAATAGTCAATAATTCAAATTAACAAATTAGTTTTTTTGAGATACCTTCACTTCAGCTAAGCATAATATTGGTTTTATATAATTAGTGTTACGATGATTTTCTTGTATATTTAGTTTTGAAAGTCCTTCTGAATATGTATCAACCATAACTACTATACCAGGTCCTCCAATCTTCCATTTTGTTATGTTTGATTTTATATATTTCTCTGCCGTCTCTATGGCAACTTTGCATACTGAATTTACAGACTGCTTTTTTATACCTAAATAGTTACAGAAGGCATTAATAATAATAATGTTAATCTTAAAATATGATTTTAGGTAAGAAAGATTACCTTTGTTGATTCCTCTATTTGATTTGCATAAATAAGTAGAATTTTGTTAGGTTAGAATTAAAAAAAGAAAATTATGTTGACAACACTGATAGTTAATGGCAGTTATAAATAACCTACAAAATGTCTGTCAATTTGACAACTTACATAATAATTTAGCCATATCATCAATATCAGTTCCTCTACACCATCCATTCAAGATCCTCATAACATCTTTGAAGCGACACCGAACATCTTGAAATGCCGAATCTTCTCTGATTGAACGTTTCTTTGAACAACTTACACACTGCCATTGATAAATATCAACTATTTTTGCTGGAACCCAATACATAACGCCTTGACAACAAGTATCATTAACAATATTATCACATCTTTGACTACACCGAAGCAGTCCTATTGTAACAAGCCAATTTATCAATTCACCTTCATGACCAGCAGCTAACATTGGTAGAATAACACTTTTGTAATATAAAGGTTCACTAAAAATAAAAATCTCTTGTTTATATTTACATAAGTTATTACTTCATAAAATAAGCAATAAAGAATTACCATAATTAAAACACCATCATAAAATTATTGAATCTACCGATTTAAAAGTACTCCAGCAGAGTAAATCAAAGAATATGCGGGTAAATTCATCAACCCTCATCACAAAGAAGCTCATTTAATGCAACAGGGATTAAAATTGTTATGAAAAGAATTTTTTTTTTCTTATTTTCGTGCAAATCAAGGTTGACTTTTAAGCTAAATTAGAAATTATCCCATTTTAGCAAATAAAATAATAAAAGAGAAAAGAATAATTATAAACCACAACCACTTAACAAGCATGCAAAGCGCAACAAGTAAATCTGGACAACACAAAATCAATACTGCTAAATTAGGATTAAATACCTATCAAACTCCATTAATGTCATTTCACAGTTATCGTTGCCTTTTTCAACGCATTCGCTAACATTTACTGGATCCTTGTGCTTTAACACTTTCATCCTGTCCTACTTTTTAATTTATAATAATCTCAAACACAGTTCATCGGAATCCATCACACGAAGCACATTCCGCCATGCATGTTTATATGTTGTCCACAATGCAATGTTGCCAATATCCACGAAATTAGAATACCCGCCGAATTCTAAAAATTCAACTTGCAAGGAACGTTTAATATAATTCACAACTGTAAAAAGATTTTAAATTTGCAGTATAAAAGGGTGTAGATGTACCTGCATAAGAAAAACTAGATATCAACAGGTATTTAATCAAGTAAAATAAAACTCAATATTTACAACGCAGTTTAAAAAAATTAAATCTATAATACTAAAAACTATACTTTCTGGGTTTTGTAACATAGCACGTTCGTCTTCCTGCAAGAATTTCAATCAAAGCTGATACATACAAAATGATCAAACACTTCCATCTACAGTTTATGATTTTATTCATTCATTTTGATGGTACAAACTTACATAAAAAGATATGAAAGAGCCAGGTGTGGCATGGCCCCTTCATAATTTCCAATAATTTGGTGAAGAATGTTATTGGTTTTAGTTTGGAATGTATGGGGTGAGGATGGAGCCAAATGAAGATGCGACAGTAGCTGAGAAGGACCAGTTCTTCAATCAGCTAGAGAAAACCATCGATAAGTGTTGAGGCAATGTCATGGTTATGAGAGATCTTAATGGAAGAGTAGGAGGTAATCATGCTGCATATGAAGAAGTAGTCGGAAGGTATGGTTTTAGGTAGAAATGTAGAGTAGAATATCGTTGACCTTTGTGTAGACAATGACTTGATTGTAGCAAATACATTCTACTCCCACAAGAAAAGTCATCAGTACACCAGAATTTGGGAGGAGAGAAATGAAAAATCAATTATAGATTATATATCTACTGGTTAGATGGTGGCAAAGGGGTCAGGTAATGGATATGAGTCAGAAGAGACATGGAACTAGGTATGGACCACTATTTTCTGGAAGTCAAATTGAAGATGTTGGATGGTGGGAAGGTGGCAAACCATAACTGTAAGAAATGACCAGTTAATAGGGAGCCCAGATTCAAGATGAATTATTACAAGTTACGATCCCATGAAGTAAGAGAAGAGTTTGTTTAAGCTGTTCAGCAGAAGATAGCTAATCAAGCAGAAGCACTCGGGGAGGCAGGACTTGTGGAACTCTGGGAAGCTATCAAGTAGGTACTCTTGGAAGTTGCGGAGTAGGTATGGGCAAGAGCAAGACGAACAAAAGAAAGGAAAAGAGAACAAAGTAGTGGAATGATGAGGTTAAAAGAAAAATAAAGGGAAGGGAGGTTTAAAGAGATGAGAAGACAGCAGCATACAGTAAGTACAAGTAACAGAGGAGAGTAGCCAGAGATGCAATGAAGAGGGCTCAAGAGCAGTCGTGGGAGGAATTTGGCAAGAAAATAGAGGAAAATTTTGAGCAAAATTAGAAATTGTTCTATTGAGTTCTAAAGAACATGAGAAAAGAGTCAGAGTGCCATATTAAAGAAATAAAAGATTGGAAAAGTGTTAAAGGAAGAGGGAGAGATGATGGAAAGATGGGGATCTTGGAAGGGATGGATACTGCACCTGAGACAGAACCTCTGATAATGTTGGACACAGTACCAGAACCTTTTTCTGAAGAAGCTGAAGACCGGAAAGGTAGCTGGCCATAACCATATATCGCTAGAAACGGTTAAGTACCTTGGGCCTGAAGGCAGGGGCATAATGCTAAGGATTTGTAACTTAGCTGCTGTACAAAAGAAGCTACCAGACCCCTACTGTGAATCATTGTGATGGACAGTGTGGTGAAAAGGTGCCATCCCCATATCAGACCGTTTTGAGCAGGTCACTGGAAAATGGTCCAAGCAAGGTTTTCTAAACTTGCTTTTGCAGATGACGTTGCGTTGCATGCCAGATCTGCTAGAGATCTTCAACACAACCTGAACATATGGAACGAAGAGCTTCTAAAATGTGAGATAGTACCGACAAGACAAAAACTATGATCCTTTCATAACACAAAGGCATAAAACACAGCATTTACATAAATGGTGCTACACTGGAACAAGTAGAAAGTCTCAAGTACCTTGGCTCCGTAATTGGTCAAGATCGGCTAGGAGATAAATAGTAGAGTGGCTGCACCCAGCTGACTGCTCCATGCCCTCAAGACAGGATTCCTTGCCAAGCATGAAGTGTCCAAGAATACCAACAAAACATGGGAGTGAGAGCTGGACCGTGGGGTTAGCAGATTGCAAGCTATGGAGGTATGTTTTCAGAGGAGGATCAAGAGCAAAACCCGAAGAGATCGAGTCAGAAATGACACCGTCCACAGCTCTGTGAAAATGAGACCCCTGTTGGAGAAGGTGGAGCAAGGTTAGCTAAGATGGTTTGGGCACTTGACTAGACTGCCAGATACTAGGGTGACCAAACTCTCTTATGAGGCCAGACCAGACCTGGCTTGGAAGAGGTTAAAAGTTTGAGTGTGACGTCAATGTGTAAGACGGCCTTGTTGTATTTTTCTGCAGCATTGTATCAGGAACTGATTTATTGCACCCTTAGATCAAATTACACGTTGCAACAAATACATGTCAATTCCGTTATATTATGTGGATTTTTTCAGTAAGCATTTAAGACTGTTACCGTAAATATGTAAAGGTAAAATATTTCATATTTTAAATCTTCAATTTTAACCAATAAACCTTTTTAAATTTAAATCGAGTGTTGAAGTTAAATTTGCTTATTTATTATTAGGATATTTATTTGTATTTTATTTTAAAATGAATTCAGTACTAAACCATATCAGTTTGAACCTCTTCGTGAAAATTTTGAAGAAGCAAGTGATTCTAATAAATAATGAATATTAAATACTACATCAAGAGCAAGACAGATTAAATAATATAAAAGCAGGAATTATAGATGTTGACTGATGAGGAAAGTGTGTGTTGTGTTGCAGAAAAGTCCATGGAAAAAGTTACAGAGGATTTTCGTTGTGTTACCAAGTGCCTGCAATTTTCCAAACTAATCTTAAGTAAAGACCTGCTGCAGTAGACTAGATATATAATCTCAGTTTAAAAAAAAAAGAATCCGTTTTAAGAAACAAACAATTGGTAACTGCAGAGAATGTTTTATACAAAACTTGGCGCTATGTAGTATATAAACAATTCATTGCGTGGATAAATTTGTGGACATTTACAGCATTCTAGCTACATAGCAAATCATTTTGGGGAATGATTCCTGTTTGGAAATTTATCTGACAAAATATTCCCTTTTTTCGATTGTTTTTATTTTTTGAACTATTTCTACAACTGTACATACTACAAACGGGCACTTTTAAATTAAGTTTAAAACGTAAACTAAAAAACTGCTTGTAAAAACACCACCAAATGTGAATGCAATGTATGTAAAAGTTGAGCGTCTGTCGCAGCTGGTTTACACTTTAATGTCATACACATTTCAATTATTGATCATAACTTTCTTATCATATCAAATAAACTTTCTAGAAATTACACACTGATATAAATACCTGAAAACTTCCATTTGAAGCAAACTTGTTTTTTGTGTTGTGATCCCCTTTAAGAATAAGGTGATCATCCATACTGGTTTTTGAGTATGCTTTATCTGGGATCCTGAGGTCGATCTGGGACTCCAAAGAGGACCCCCCATGTTTATCTAATATTCCCTTATGTTCGGATTTTCAGCTGAAATATGTGGTCAATATGCTGTCATCTTATTTCTACATGCATAGATGATGTATGTACTTATATGCCACTTATACTAAAACATTAATTACATATCTTTTATGTTGGCATAAGATATATATTAATGCACAAAAGATGTTTATTAAAAATATATAAAAATAAAAATGCTCTAAATGAAAATGTGGATTCGATGTATACAAGAGAAAATTTAGTTTCAATGCAACTAATAAATGTTATTTCTAGTTAGAATTTGATGAATACAAGGGAATTTCAAATGGTATGTTCTTTTTCTCTGAGCAACTACTTACCTACATCCTGAAGTAGCACCAGTCTGAAATATCTTTATTGTACACAATTACATATAATGTCATAAAAAGTAGTTAAACTGCCATACAACATTTTCTTTACAAAATACTTATTAAAAGCTTCTCTAAATTAAGGTGACCACCTTTAACCCATTAACGGCCATTGATGAGAAAATGCAACATTAAAGTAATAATTTTTTTATCAAGTAAAATACAATGGTATCAGATATATTAAAGTACTTACTACAAGGTGATATTTTGTAGTGTGTAAATGTATTTTTCTCATTACAAAAAATAATTATTCTTCTGTTAGAATTTGCATATGAATTTGACCAACTTCGCTATTTAAGAGATGTCTTCCTACAATTTCGCGTAACTACATTATAATATTCAAAAACCTAAATATTTTGTAATATTATATTGACGAGATATAAATACATGTTCCAATAGAAACAAATTTTTTTCCTGTAATTTTAGTGTTCAGAAAATAATGTTGCGTTATCGCATCAATGGCATAATTCATAGTCCACTCCACTACCATCTAATGCAGTTAGACCGACAAAGGGGCTGCAAGTTCTGTAGTTTTGTTTGGTTTGGTTGTAAATAACAGACTTTTAAACAGCATAATAATTGTAGTCTGAAATCTAAAGAAATAATGAAAAAACAAATAGAGGAGCATTTGATTATAGACTTGACTTTGAATCAAATATTTGTGTTGTTCGATGGAACCACAATTCTATCGTAACAATGATAATGATAACAAAGAATATGTATACCAATAAATCTCGTGCAGATGGTTTGATCGGAAACAGAAGAAAGAAATTAGTGTTCTACAGCACAATAATGGTATAGCTAACTATAGAATGAAGGTTCGAGGTAAAAAGTGGTGGTGGCCTCTTTTCATAAATTGAATTGATAGTGTTTTGTCAACTGTTGGAAACTGTATAGAATTGCCAATGATAAAAAGATATCTGAGCTCTAATTTCGTTCTTCTATAGTTATGGCACTTATCAAATCAGAAGGCAAAACTGAAGAAAATCAATATGAAAGTAAAGGGGCATACCAAGCAAGAAACAGACCAACCAAAAACAAATTACCCGATGAGATTAGAAAAGATAAAGTCGCTCACAGCATTATTCGCCATCCAGAAAAGTCGAGGAAAAGATGTAGGAACCAAAGTCAGACTGTGCATATGTGTACAAAGTGCAATGTGCATCTTCATCCTGCATGTTTTGATGACTTCCATAGACAATAGCCTTTCATATGTGACCTGTCACAAAACTAGACTTTTAGAAATAAAATAAAAACTGCATTTTTAAGCTTGTGTCAAATAATAGTATTTACCACATATTCCGCCATTGATGCGAAAACGCAACATTATTTTTTGAGAAATCTTTTTCACTTACTGTGATACTTTTTAGACTTCAGTTGATCTGTATTTAAAAAAATGAGCTCTCAAAAACTAAAATTTGATGCCTTGGCTGTTAATGGGTTAATGAAATACAAAAATGAAGATTGATAAAGTAAACTTTCTGTACTATTTTGTTAAAAATCAAATTATTCAATAAACACAACAAATACATGTAATTCTAAATAGAGAAACATTTTAAAGTATGTGTACTATTTAAAAGAATTTGTTCATCTTTTTTAAATAATTAACAAATTCCTGACGTCATATTGATGTTAAGTCTGGTGCACAGTTCGGCATGCATTCTATTTCTTTTTTCTGTACATAAACTAGAAGTTAGTGAAAAAATACTCAACATGTGTTACTTATATAGCCACTGAAAAAGCTTTTTCCACAATTTCTAGTGTTTTTGGAAACTGTAAGTTCTTTAACAGTTTTACCCAGATTTCATAGTGAGAAATTTGCAGTCTTCATTTCTACTGCAGCACTGCGTTTCCAAAAACATTCTATTTTATTATGTTTAAGAACAATTAAAAAATATGTCACGTAAAATGTAATAAATTATGAATGATCAAAATGTTTAACCTGCATTAATACATTTAATTTTCAAACATTAAAAACATATCCTAACATACAAATATATGAAATTCTCACTTGACATTTAAGAATACAAACACTACACTCATAGAATAGGTATTTTCTCGTGTAGTGTATATGATGGTGTTTGCAAACATACTGGCGAGAAACCATTTGTGTGTAGAATACAAATTTCACATTCAAATGGTTTTTCGCCACTAAGCACGCACATATGGATTCGAGAGCCTTTCTTCGCATTTGGGATCCTTTCTTCACCATACATTCATATTATATTTAAAGAACTTTTTCCCACCGAGTACACTTGACACACAAGTCTTGTGAATTTTTACTCTGTGTGTTTTACGTTTAGTATAATTACACATACTGTATGTGTTGCCCTTCAAAAGGTTTCTTGCTACTATGGACCACCACATGGTATAGTAAATTGCCCTTGCTGTAGTGCATCTAGATTTACAAGTTTATATTCAAAGGTCTTTCTTTATTATAGACAAGCATATTAATGCATATTGTTCTTTATGTATTAATAAATCATAAATACTACACTCAAACAGCTTTTCATTACAATGGATAAGTGCATGTATTCAAAAACTGTTTACGGTACCTTTACAGCTGTACATCTTGATGTCTTTGAAATTATTTCTTCTCTGATTTCATCTATTCATATATGTAGTACTATTATAAGTTTGATACGAGTATCTTCAATAATATTCTTAATACCTCTAGAAAATAAAATTAGTTGTATGTTAAAGCGATCCTCTTTCCGTTTGCCTTGAGAAAGTTAGTATTACACTTAAAACTCATAACTTCAACATTGGATGGATGTGCATTTATTAGTAAATCTTTAAATTTCGTTAAATGCAAATTTTTGTAAATCAGTTTGCTGGTTTTTTTTCTATTCCTATTTAAAAATGAAATTATAAATAAGCACGTTTTGCAAAACACGTGGATATACTAAGCGAAACGTTGTAGTATAAAATTAATATACTTACAGCTGCTGATCATATTAATGTGTGTTTCTATGGTATTGAACTATTGATGATCACAGCCGATGATGAAAAATTGTGATCAGCAGCAGCAAGCAGCCGGCAGCAGCAGGGCGAAATAAGGATGAAATCGGTGAAATACTGCCATATCCAGCGTTGCCATTTATTACTGTTTGTATACCAAGCGATCATTAAAATTTGTTTCCAGGAGGCTATGAAAAAGAAAAAACATGTCTTAGCTTATTCTATAAAATTATCTATCAAATTGACAGTTTGCATTAGAAACAATTAGAAATTATCAGTTTGTAGGTTATGTGTTGGTACGCGTTTTTCTGAGCTTCTCCCTACGAAAAAATTTCACAGCCTACTGGGAACTGTAATTTTAATGATCGCTTGTTATCCAATACACAACATGAAAAGCAAAAATATTTTCTCCAGCCATTAAAGAAAGACTGTTATCCATTACAAACTTACTACAATGACCCCCTTCAGATAAAAATTACATTTTGGTTCTTTTTAATTGACCCTTACAAAGCTTGTGTGGCTAGATATAGTCAATCAAAACTACATTATCAAAAGAAGTTATTTCCAAACTGAAAGTACAAATAAAGATTTCTAAAAATCCTGCGAATATATTCTTGATTAAATAATCAATACACAATCTAATTAACTTGTTTTGGAATATTTGAATATGAAAAACTTGATTCACAGATCAGTATATCCGGCAACATTGCAATTGATTTACCTCCATTATATAAAAATTCAAATATACGTCAATAATTTATTTTTTACAATAATCCTATTATATGCAACAAAAATCACAGAAATATACATTCATTAACTAATCTAACATTTAACTAAATAATCATGTTATTTGCATAATATTATCAAAGTTTAATAGGGCCTCCTTAATTGCTTCTTTTTCCTCATAAGTCTTTAAAGTGGCACACACCTCATTCACTTTCTTTTGCTGATGATTCAGCACAAACTTAAAGCAATGTCGCATCGTTGCTCCCGTATACAAAGTGGTTAAATTAACTTTTTTATTGTCCATCACATTTACACATGGTAAACAGCTTCCAACTAATTTGTGAGGTCCATGTCTTGCTTTAATTAGAGCAATTCTGGTTTTCTCGTTTATATACTTGGCGATAAAGCCAGCTCTGACTGCTGCCATACCAAAGTCTCCATGCATTTGCTGGATTTTTGTTAAAATTGCGGTATGTAGAGAATGTTGATTAATTTTAAGATTATTTTGAGAATTTATCTCAATTACGATGTACCTATACATAAAATACAATTATTAATGATAAATAAAAAACTTTTATTATGTAATTATAATTACCGGTTTTTATGTCTAACCATGGTTTTGTTTTTATTGTTATTCAATACACCACAAACACTATATACCTAACCTCTAATTACATGCAAATGCAACCTAACCTTTAAGGACGTATGTGTCGTTGGTACTGGTTGGTATATCGTGTGATATGGTGGCATCCATGCATTACCCCGGGTTGCCAAAAATATAGCAAGTTCTTCTTAAAATGGAGGGAAATTCAGATGAATAAAAATAACTTAAAATTAAAAACCCATCAATTTTCTATTTATTCTTTACAAAAAATAATAATGTTGATATAAATCAGCAAGTTTAATAAAATGGGTTAAATTCTTTTACAATATTCAAATTTTTATGATGAAGAAATCCAAGAAAAATGCATTTAATAAACTATAAAATGTTAATTTTTGTTGTACTTACCTATTAGATATGTACTTTTATTTTTCATAGTGCATGCTGCTGTATTCATTATTACTAATATCAACACCCAATATAGGGTCACGAACTTTATCTTATCTGCTGTTAATTTTAGAAGTTTGTTAACGTAATACTAGTAAATTTGTTTGCTTCTCGTAACATTTTTGTCATTGAAAACTAATTTGATGAGACTTTTATAAAATGACTGT
Source organism: Ignelater luminosus (assembly GCA_011009095.1). Taxonomy (NCBI): domain Eukaryota; kingdom Metazoa; phylum Arthropoda; class Insecta; order Coleoptera; family Elateridae; genus Ignelater; species Ignelater luminosus. Next base: position 192,869 of record VTPC01089970.1, read on the forward strand.
TAATGCCTATTTTATTGGTGTGGATGTGGGAACTGGAAGTGTTCGAGCAGCACTGGTATCTGATAAAGGAAAAATTTTGAAAGTATCAGTAAAAAATATTTGTACATGGAATCCTCAAAAAGATTATTATGAACAGTCATCTGAAGACATTTGGAGTTCTTGTGTAGCTTGTATTAAGGTAAAATGATATTAATGAAATTTCTGAAATTAATTTTAAATTAAAATATATTTTAGGAAGTTGTCAGTGGAATTAATTTAGAAAGAGTTAAAGGAATAGGATTTGATGCAACTTGCTCACTAGTTGTTTTGGATAATAATGGGAATCCATTGTCAGTCAGCCCAACAGGTTAGCATGGATATCTTATTATTTTTGTTATTGATAAACCTTACACGTTTGTATCTTTATTTAAAGGAAACAATGAACAAAATGTTATACTATGGATGGATCATCGTGCATCAGAAGAAGCTGAGAAAATAAATAAATTACAGCATTCAGTTCTTCAATATGTTGGTGGGAAAATCTCACTTGAAATGGAAACTCCTAAATTGCTCTGGTTAAAAACGCATTTAAAAAATGAATGTTGGGATAAAATGGGATTGTGTTTTGATTTGCCTGATTTCCTAACTTGGAAAGCTACTGGTTCTGAATCAAGGTAATAGAAGATGAGAATATTACAGCTTATTATTACATATCGTTACAGATCTTTATGTTCTTTGGTTTGCAAATGGACATATGAGGCACATTCGAATGGAAATATGGGCTGGAATAGAAGCTATTTTACTGTAGTAGGTCTAGAGGATTTATTAGAAAACAATTCTAAGAAAATTGGTTCTCAAATATTATCTCCTGGTGTTTCAGTAGGAAATGGCCTTAGTGAGAACTCTGCTAAAGAATTAGGCCTCAAACCTGGCACTCCTGTTGGAACATCTCTTATTGATGCACATGCTGGTGGTCTTGGTTTGATTGGATGTTCTGCGAATGGCATTGATAGTGATTTTCATACAAGATTAGGTTTGTTCAAGTTCTTAATTTTATTTGAAAGAAATCATAATAGAAAATCTGTAGGGCTTATATGTGGCACTTCTACTTGTCATATGGCTGTATCACCAACACCTGTTTTTGCGCCAGGAATTTGGGGACCTTACTTTAGTGCTATGATACCAGGAATGTGGTTAAGTGAAGGTGGCCAAAGTGCCACAGGTAAATTAATTGACCGTATTATCGATTCTCATCCAGCTTCCGCAGCAATTAAAACAAAACTTGGTGATCTGTTAGTCTATTTTCTTTTTTAAATAATAAATTATGTAACACAATATAAATTGTTGACATTTTTAAATTGCAGACATATTCAACATTATCTAAGTAATTTATTAGAAGAATTAGCAAAGAAGAGAAATGTAAAGCATATCGACTTTCTAACAAGGAATCTGCATGTTTGGCCTGATTTTCATGGGAATCGATCTCCTGTTGCTGATCCAAATTTAAGAGGAGCAGTATGTATCCTATTTTGATTTTTGGTTAAATATTGCCATCTTTATTATAATTCTTACAAACTTAAGCATTTTACAACTATTTAGGAGTTTGAGCTATAGGATGTTTCAGCATATTTGATGCTAATTTAAATTAAATATCTTTTGGTTCATTTTAAAATCAATTGAAATTTTATTATTATAATGCTGTGAATACAATACTTTTCCTTAACTCCCTGTGAACAAATAAACTTGTAAGATAGGCTGCCTATATTTCATACATTTGTTTAGATGCCTTTCTTTATTAGTATTTCAATATGATTGAAAACTTCTGCGTTGACTCATAACAGTAGTTAGTTCTTGTGGTTTAAGTTACTCATTTCTGTTACAAGTGTTAGTGGGCAGCAGAGAAAGGAAGTCATAATTACAAAAAACTGTCTGATTTTCTGTTGGTTTTGCTGGCCTTAGTATGACTGTTTGATTCAGTGAGAAGAACTCCTGTTTGGCCACATTGAGGTACTGATGATAAAAGATAGACTTTTCCTTTGTCTCAATGAAGATGAAACATACCCTTTTTCCTTGTAATATTTTTGGATATTCTATGTTTGACAAGAATTTTGAAGAAATATAAATGCAATAGCCCTGAATTACAAGTAAGCAAATAATGCCTTTGCCAAAATAGATTTTTCGTTATTAGGACTCATTTTGAGACCTATCCAGGTCAAGCCGCCCATGCGATCTAGGAGCTGCTTGAAGCTCGAAAATAGAAAATTCTGTTGAAAATGTTTCTGAAATGAATATCGAAGTTTTATATTTTAGGAAATAAATAAATTCAGTGAGGTGCTTGCTGAGAGTTTTACTTACTTAAGTATGGAATAATTCACAATGTTTGCCAGAATTACTTACAAGAAGAGCAACACTTACTTTTTCATAAGTATAACAGGATTCAAAACATTCAAAGAACTATTGATTTATTCCTGATGACAACAAACTATAATGGCTGTACAACAGAAAGGATGTGCCTAAGCAGCTGGCTTAAATTAAATAACTAATCTTTCATATATTACTATATTGACTGTAGTGAAATATTTGATTTCGATTTCACTCTGTCACATATAATGCAAAGTTTTGTTTAGCAGTTAACTCGCGCTCTCCATTCTTCCCAACAAAACAAAGTGTCGGTTCCATATTTGATATACTCAATCATCTTTTATACAGTCTGCCTATTTTATCATATTGCATAGGGACAGACAACACATATTGCAGGTAGTGAAATTGCAAAGGTAACCATTAATTATTATTAATTTCTTCAATAAGATCAAAGCTTCTTGATGGGCTCATATTAATGAATTAAATATCAAATTATTAATCAATAACTTTTCAATCTTTCAACAGCTGCCCTTTGTTGATTGCTTTTTGTTTGTTACTTACGATGTCATCTAGTGCAATTTGTGTTGCTTTTAAGTTTTTCTATGGATGTTAAGTAATTTGTCTATAGCATAGAAAAACAAAATACAACGCGATAAAATGAGCAAATGGACGGTTTTAAACTGCGTGTGAAGTCTAAGAAATCTCTTGAGGCGCTCATCAATATAACTCGAATTTTTAGCAAACCCATACAAATTAACTTCGAGCTAGACAAAGGGTATACTTACAGTAAATGAACATATTCAAGATATCCTTTTGCTTTCTGGAGCAGAAAGTATTGGAGCATACAACTCTATTATTATTATTACATATTAAAATAATCATTTCAAGACAAGGATATGTTCAGACTTGCAAAAATATCTAATACCTGTGAAGAGAGTGCACGTCAAAGAGGAAACATGCTTTTCTCCCTCTTTTGCGCGTCAACCTTCGAGAAGTGTACACTGCACTCATATATCGTACTCTGGACAGTGGAGAATAAGACAGAAAACAACTGAAGCTAACATTAAACACACAACGTACTACCCTTTTACCACACGAACGCGTCTTTAGAAATTCTGCCATAGGTGGGCTAAATACGCTAGCGCTCGCCCTGATCTAAAGATCCTTTTACATTTCGTATGGCATGGCATAATTCATAATTTCGAACTAGAGGCTTGCACGAGCCTGATTTTTTAGCCGGCCTTTAGGCCCGTCCCGAAACTCAGGTTTGGGTCGGGCTTTTCCGGCCTAATTCTGGCCTGTAGGGCCGTTCGTGTCTGCCGGGTCGTTCGGATTGCTTGGACCTGTTGAGCCTTTCGAGCTATTCGATTTTGTCGGGCTGCTCGGGCCTCTCAGGCTTGTCGGACCTATCGGGCTTATCAGGTCGATCAGGCTTTTCAGGCGGTTATTTTTATAGTTTTCTGAAGCGGACGATTTCTTACTGTACTAGACTAGATCTTTTTCATACTGTCTCGGACTGGCTATTTTCGTACTGAACTGCACCGGAGAATTGTCGTACGAGATTAGAACAGGCGTTATTTTCATACTGAACTGAAGAGGAGGATTTCTGTACCACACCTTGGACAGGACGGGTCTCCTACATTTAGATCTGGTTGGGCCTTAGTTTGTCTCAGTCTGTTTCCTCGGGCTGTCCAGCGCTGTCGGGCCGTTTGGGCCTGTCGAACCTCTCGGGCCGACCAAGAAGTTGCTGGGTTTTGTTTGGGCCGCGTCATCAGGTTTATCTTCAGTCGGGCCGGACCGGGCCGGGCCTGGAGATTCCGACCTGTGCAATGCTCTATTTCGAACTATTAATCTGTTGATTATTTAGTATCTACAAGTGCTGAGAATAGATACTCAGCGTCTTTTTCACAATTCTCAGCATTCTAAGAATACTAAGATATTTAATAACTTTATGAAAACCCATACCTGTAAGTCTCTAAATTCGATTTGCAACTTTACACTCTTGTAAATTCTATACGTACTTTTTGTATGGCGTAATTCGTAATTTCTAATTGATAATCTTTTGGTTACTAAGTGTCTTCGAGTGTTTAAAATAGATTTCCAGCGTTTTCCCAGAATTTCCAGACATCTATTGAATAACATTATGAAAACCCATATTTTTAAGTTCCTAAGTACGATTTGTAGCACAAGTTTGTAAATTCTAGACTTTTTGTACGTTTAGCGTGGTGCCAGGTATTATTTAAAATAGGGCCGGTGCAGAAATATGCAAATGAGGGAACTTGCGCTGCAGTGACTAGGCGCTGTACGGTGGAGAATAAGACGACTGAAACTGACATTAAACACATCACGCACCATTCTGATTTACCGATAAGTGTTAGTACTACTAGTACTGTACTAGGATTACCATATTATTTTCTTGTAAAATACGAACATTTTACAAGTATTTCTTATTTGTTTAATGTAAACGCGAAATAGATAAGCAATATACCGTATCACATGTTGTAGTTAATTATTTGCAAAGCAGTGATCTATCTACATTAAAATAAAAAGTGTAGTGCTCATGTCGAGGTATAAAACTATTTGGTCTTTACTGTTGATGGTTGGTTGGTTAATTCAAAGCCTTTACCCTGACAGCTTCTCTCGAGATTTTCTATCTTATCTATTCTTTACCGTACCCAACATAGACCAGCCAGACCACATATGTTTATCGGAAAAACGACCGTTCTTCCATATAGTACACGAATGCTCAGATTTCGGTGACAGACGTCTAGTGGACCCATTTCAACGCGCTGGTCTACCTAGACGCGACCAGCTTTCGGGAGGCGCGTTGGTCGGCTCCCTGCTCTAGCCTGGATCACCGGGACGGTTCTAGATTCTGGAATAAACTAAAAACCATTACAGGCCAAAGGAAGTCTAACTGCTTTGACCACCTCCACCACAATGATCAAGTCGTCTCAGATCCCCGGGTGCAAGCTCAACTCTTCGCCGACCTTCTTGACGAAGTCCATCAAATTCCACAAGATCCTTATTTTGACAATGACCAAGCCCACCGCATACATATGCAGATCTATAGCGACCGAACCATTTCCCCTCTGATCGCCGTTCCCCAAGAACGCCCCATTGATCCGCCTCCACCGGAGATTCTACAAACTATCCGTGCAGATGAAACGGCGGTGGCCATAGCAGCGGGCAAAGACTCCGCTCTGGGCGAGGACTCCTTGACAAGGAGAGTTCTGCGCAACCTCCCCCAAGACGCCATCGTGCTCCTCGCAAAATTCTTCAACTACTGCGTTTGTTGCGGCTGTTTTACCTCGGCTTGGAAATGAGCCAGATTATCAATAGCTGCGTATCGAAGGCGTTCTCTCCAAACTCTTTACTTCCAGGAACGAAGTGTCTTAAGGATCGATCATCTCTCCAATACTCTTCATCCTCTATTGCCATGATATCCCACGACCCGAATCCGCTCGATTACATTCTTTAACCGTTCGCATTATCCAGTACGCCAACAATACAGTCTTCTGGGCCACCGGACCGCATGTCACGGTCGCGTCCCGTTACCTGGCTCGAGCTCTATCTCGGCTGGAGGACTGGCTACGTCTCTGGAGAATTAAATCCAATCCAAACAAATCACAAGCCATCTCATTTCGCCACTCATTCAAAGTCCACAGCAGCAAATTCCAAGAAAGGGCTATTCAACTGGACCTCTGGGGCTCTCGTCTCCAAGTCTCCAGACTTTCGATTCTATATTTGGGCTGCACATTCACATACACCCTTTTTTGGGGCGCAGAACTGAACAAGTGTCTCGATTCTGTTCAGAGACGCGCCTCCATTTTCCGTGTTCTGCGTAAACCTGCTGTCACCCACGTACTTTATTACACACTTACATAACGTTTGTCCGACCAATCAACGACCACCGGCATCCATGTTTCTGCGCCCTCAAACCCCACCAAATGAAACGTCTTCGCCAGAAAGAGAAGCGGGTCTGTAGGGAGATGCTTGGACTGGATCATTTCCATCCTCGGAGGAGATATACGAACGGGCAGGCATTCCCCCTATAGATGCGTGACTCGAATTCCTCCAAGGTCGATATGTTCATCAAGCCATAGATTACAATCGTGAAGTCCAACCTTGCCACGTCGACCGGCTTCCAACCCCACCTCACGAAGCATAAGTTCAAGTTCTCCCCCGCCATTGATCTCGGCAACGCCACCTACCTAACCCCAGACTTGGAGGACGTGCTCGAAAATATCCCTATTGCCCTCCTTAAATCCGCCTCCCAAAAACACCACAAAACCCACCAACCTCTGCTTCCTAATACCACACCCATACAACAGAATAGGTTTTTTCTGCTCCTCTCGTTTTGTTTCAGGACCAGCAGAGGAACCAGCCTGTTCTCGCCAAGGTTTTACCGTGGTTTTCCTTGACGGTGAAGGCAAATGGCGGAACAGTAACATTTCATGGAACAAACAACGCTCCATAAACACACACTCACAATCACCTCACCACACAACAACACCAACACCAAACCGTTCTGCAAGGAACCGTTTTTTCTGCAATCTTTCTTTCTCTTCCCACCGTTATGAATTCAATCGTCGCCGCTGTTGTGGCGGCCAGGGGGATACCTTTGGGACATTGGTCATCTGGACTCCGGGCGATCTGGCGCATAGTTAGGTCAGTTCGATAACCGTCTTCATTATCAACACTTTCCCTGAGATCGGCGCGGGGACTGCTTGGTACCAGCCATCGAGATCTCCAGCATCAATCAACCACACCACCAACGAGCATCACAGCAGAGATTAAATTCTCTAAATAGCTGGCCACCTTTGATGGCATATTCTTTGAACGACAACCACAACTGGGACTACCTACGACAACCTAGTACAGACCAGAGTCTCAGGAACCGCTTACGAACTAGAAGGTCCAGAGGCGAATTAAGACAATTGGGCGCACTAGGTGATAGCAATTTGATGATTGGACCCGTCGCGGCGTTTTTTTCTAGGTTTTAGCCCAATCCTAATTAGCCTTTTGAACAATATGACCCTGAGAATGCCTGATTCTGAACAACGAATGTGCTGGTGCCGCCATAAATTTGATGATAGGGTAAAACGAAGAAGCAGCAACTTTTAGAATTCGCCAATCGCGCCGTCTCTTCGTTGTCGACAAAGTAACAAAAATTCGTTTCCTTTTAGACACCGCGGTCGACTTGAGCATCCTATCGCAGGAATTTAGTAGCCGCAGTTTGAACGTGTACCCTATCTAAAAGTCAAATGAACTACACAGTAATAATGATTTGCAGAGTTTAAATAGATTAACGAGGAATCTGCTTAGCAAATTGTGTCTCCATCCATGTTTGGTCTTAGTACGACTCTATACACCTAGAGCAAAAGGTAGTAGACGTTTATATATTCTTTATCAGAAAAGAGTGTCTACACCCTGAGACGGAAGGATTTTTTTCTGCAATTACGATCGCCGTATAATCTATCAGAAACTATGTGCAGAGTCACAATCAGCTGACGAAAGTTAATGATGATATATAAATTCGCTAGCTTATGATGCATACCAAAGAATGTTCTTGAGAACGATACTTATCGTCCATAATCGATTGTAAATTCTTATCTTTTCTAACCTCAGTACTTCCTTCTCAGAATCAATGGCTCCAAGTTTGTCTACTTAGAAGGTATGGTATTGATACTTTGATGAATCCCATTATCGAGATATTATTGTTTCATTCAAAATGGGATTTAGTGATCTTGCTGAAGATTCAGTCCAAACGAAAATAAAACTGTCTGCAAACTAACTCAAAGTCGGAGATGAAAGAGTTTGAACTGGAACTAGTTAGGGGATAATTTAGTTCAAGTGTTTAAATTGGTCAGTTTCATATTAACTTCAAGTGCGTGACGTCATCGAGTTTGGGCGGATCCATACCTTGCAGTCACAGACCATGGTATCTAGTATCTAATCCAGTAGTTCCTTTATATTATTCTGTATTGTCTTCAGGAAACATTTTCCATACTTTGTTTTCCATACGGCCAATCTTTGGTGCTTTACTTCTAATGAGTTTCGCAATTTCTTCTTTATTTATATTGGGTTTCATTTTGGTTGCTTTTTGGAGATCTCTTTAGTAGCCTGCAGTGGCTACTTGTGGTGTAAAAATGTAGTGGTTGTAACTGCTGTAGGTATTATCATTCATTACACCACAGCTACATATAAAGGCTGGTTTGCACTTGACTTGCAAATCACAGGCGTCCTGTGCAACATATTTATGAAGGTTCAATATTTGGGATATGGTATACTCCAGTCTCTCAATTTTTTCTTTGTTGCATCTTCGGAGATTCTTTCTTATCTTCCGTTTGGCTATTCCATTAAAGCTATAATGTTCGTTTCTGTTTCGTCTCTTCGCCATTTTTTTTATTTTTGCATATTTATATTTTTGTCTGATATGTTTCTTTGTTTCTGTTTGGGCTACTTCTGTACTTTCTAACGTTTTGCTTCTTTCTTTTATTCTTAGTTTGTTTTTGCTTCTTGAGTTCATTAATATTCTAATACCTACGATAATATAACGTTTATTTACACAATATTTAATTTTTTTAGATATGCGGCCTAACCCTAACAGTGGACGAAGAAAACTTAGCATTACTTTATTTAGCAACAGTTCAAGCTGTTTCGGTAAGAATTTTTTAAAAACTATAATTTTATCACTATATTCGCATTTTCTTTTCAGTATGGAACTAGACATATTTTAGAAACATTAACCAATTCAGGATACTCCAACATTAGTTCAATTTTAATATGCGGTGGTTTAAGTAAAAATCCATTGTTTATCCAAACACAAGCGGACGTCGTCAATCTTCCAGTAATATGTCCCGAGGAAACGGAATCCGTTCTACTTGGATCTGCAATTTTGGGTGCATGTGCTGCGAATTATTTTAGCGATATAAAAACCGCTATAAAGTCCATGGGAGGACACGGAAAGGTCGTGTGGCCTAATATGGATGTAGTGGAATTTCACAACAAGAAATATAAAGTGTTTTTAAGAATGCTAGAAGATCAATTGAAATATCGTGAAATTATGAACTGTTAATGATAATTTAGTTTTATAGAATTTGTTTTTTTTTTATATTGTCGGTATGGGGGATTTAATTATTATTATTGTTGTTATTGGTGTACAAATAAATCGGTTTCTCTTATACTCATGTCAAAAGTGCGATGTAGCATTTATTTTCTGGTTTTACAGTTATACACGCTGTTGGATTGGAAAAGAGTAAAAAAAGTAAAATTGTTAACCTGATGTAACCTGGACTTGATCAAGATCTTCCAAGTACACTTGATGTAAACAGTTTTGATTATGTTAGAGTGCGTATGTTTTTCTTATACAGTATAAAGTACAAAGGAATTGAGGGCTGTTATTACAAAAAAATGTTTGCTAAAACAAGAGTTTTCGCCGAATTCTGATCTAAAGAATTTTAACCTGAAATTGTTTCATTCATAAAGTCTGTAATATACTGCGCTTTCTTTGAAGAATTTATGAAAAAATTGTTGTTAATATAAATATTAATAAATTAGAACATTTTATTATTAAATGATGTGATCTCCGAATTATTATCAATAAAAGCAAACTTCTGGTCAGAAGGTTTAGAAACGGGGAGATGACGAACCGTTTCTAGGCTAAATCTCAAATTATTTATTTGAAACAATCAGTTCTTCAAAAATCTGAAGACCATGTCTAGAATTCGTGATCTTCTTACCATCAAAATCAAAAGTAAGAAACTTCTACAGACTTTCTTGGTCAAGTTTAGCCAAGCTAGGGTAAGATTCTTGTTGGAGAACGTTGCCATTTCCTTTCAAAACTTTTTGTCTCACTGCAATTATCGACGTTTCAGACACGAATTCTTGCCGATAAATTCAAAGCTTTCATATCCACTCATATTTAGTCCTCTTCTGTACATCAATTAAAAGCCCTTTGTCAAGAACTGACACGAAAACTTTTTCTAAGACTTCTGAATACCGCAGTTTCTTTGCCCGTATTCTATACGAGTGTTTCAACAACTATATTTTTTGAACCAGAAAACTTGATTTTCTTCCCGATTCTACTGATCTTTTATTATCATATTACTTTCTGCAATAAAGCTAGAAAACTAAAGTTGCGCTTCTTTAGTTTTTGCAAACGTAAGAGTTCTCTTAGGTCTTCTCAACTGAACCTCCAAAAAGAGATTTAAAAATCCACCTGCTAACCTTATTCAAGTCTTTATCTTGGCATCAAATATGGAGGTAACCATTCTAACAGATCTCGTCTTTACACAACTCTCAACATTTGTTTAATTCATAGACGTCCTCCACCATTTTTGTCTTGCATCTTTTTTGTACATAAATTTTTTTTGCTATCGATCGGTCCAACATTCACCAATCTACCTAAGAAGTCTAATGCTTTATGATACTGTCAGGATAGACCAGTAGATCAAAGCAATGGATTTTTCTGGGCGTTGCTGCTTTTCAATTTTTCTTTCTTCTCATGCATTAGAACTGTGATAATTTTATTACTTTTCATGCTTGCTTTGCTATCTGTCACTTGGCAGAAAAAAATATACATTTTAACAGTCCAGAACTTTTTTCGGAAATCGGAAGACTTTATGGTAAGTTTATCAGAATCCGCAATTCTTTGTTTAAGATGTAAATGCAATGGAACAGATTTTAAATGTTTTGGAATTTAGGAACATCACTTGGTTTGCCACCTGCTTTAACTTGAATTACCGCCGCAATGAAGGTTTTCATTTGAAAAGGTTATCTTCAATTCTCAAATTGCAAACCTTCTAGATGAGGTCTATCAGCAAGGGGTATTTGCAGCATTAGCTTCAAGTTGGGCAAGATTCTTGAAAATTCCATTCCACAAACTGTATACTTTTCTTAATTTTCTCTCTACTTTTCTGCTACAATATCTAGAAGCCTGACTAGCTAGCCTCTAATTCCACAAAATCAAACAATTCTGTTCTCGCTACAAACATGTTTCTAAGCTCGAAAGCTAAAATTTTCATTAGCTAGGCCAACCTACCATGACTGAACTGCAATTCGCAAACTCTGCTTCACATATGCAACTTTCCCGTTTTACATTTAGTTAAATTTTTGTAGATTTTAGGATCGAACGATTTATATGGGAAAAAAGCGGTTTCTTGCAGGAAGATCTGAGATTTGAGACTCTTCTACAATTTGCTGGAATTATGCAATATTTAGTGAATGGGAATTCCAAATTCTCGCAGAGATGCTATGCGAACTGAACTATCAAACAAGACGAATGTCTGCTTTTTATTTATAATACATATAAACTACACTGTAAACAATTCATTACCTGGATCACTGCTACATGTAGAAGGTAATCAAACAAAATTTCGAGATTCTTCATGTTCTTCCAGGTGGTTCCCAAAACAAAATCAAACATTCTTCAGTCTTCTTTCTAAATAAGGCAGAATATGTGTTTGTGCCTAGTCACCCATACACTCTTTTGATCATTACTGTAACACCAAAACAATTATACTTTTTCCGTATCGTGCAGTTATATCTTATATCACCCAAATATTGAGAATACCACAGCGGCCAACCCAATGATTGCGGGCTTGATTCCCGGAATTTTTCATGCGGAAAAAATCTGAAAAAGGATACCATCCTCTGGGAGGGATGTAAAGCGGTGGATCTCGTATGACTACAATGAGTAATGAGTTGCAGGTTAAAAATACTTACCAGGGTTGGAAAATCTCGGATTCAGCTAAATTCTAGTTGGTGGCAAAATGACCATAGTAGTTGAAGCCTCGAGGTCCAAGGGAACCGCGATCTGAAGCCTCAGCCACAAAATAACAATAACAACAATAATACCACTACAATTAGTAAAAAGCTTACAAGCCGCTTTCAAACAAAAAACACTACTTCAGCCACTAACAACACCAAAATGACCAGAAGAACCACAAACACAATTGTCAGCATTACGGGGTTTAAGAAACAAGGAAATTAGCGCTCAGCTTAACTGTTTACTACAAAGAATGCGTAGTTTGATCATATACAACACAGTAGACAGGCGTCAAGCGCTATCAGTACAAAATAAGATAAACCTGAAACTAAGTCATTATGTGACAAGAAGGACGTACGACATAGGAAAAGTGAGGAACACAAACACAAAGCGCTACCATGTATGATATTAGTAACAGAAACGTGTAAAATGCAATGAAAGCATTCAGAGCTATCGCTAACTACATATTAAACCAGTGAAAATGCAAGCATGATCATGACGAAATTTAAAACAAAGAAATTTCTCGATCTCGTTTATCTCGAAAAGTATTTGAGATATCGAAATACCGATTATGTATCTAAAATCAGGAGAAGATTCTAAGTTGATTTTGTATATCACATGCAAAGTTACGGGAACATAGCAACACACCAACAGACAATGTCGACAAATCGCCATTGCCGATCTCGATTATCTCGAAAACTATTCGAGATATTGAAATACCAATTATTTATTTGTAATCAGGAGAAAACTTTAAGTTGATTTTATAATACAACATGTTCTGTAAAGTTATGGGAACATGTCAATAGATTAACAGACAGACAGGCGAAATTTACGAATTCAGATACGAAATTTTTTAAATTTTGTCGAAAACGTAGTGCGATTATATCGACGATAAGAAAACTTGAAACGGCACCACGTATGAAAGAAAAAACGAAGAAACTTTACCGCTTTTTATGGAGTAGTCTTATTTTCTTTATTTCTTCCCTTTGTCGTCTGAAGTTATCTTGGTGCGAATGTGATTTACAGTGCCGTTTTTGGGGCTGCTGGAGGAAAATTATAAAAAAAAATTATAACGGTAGTACTTAAAACTTAATATGTAATTTCTTTGATGAAGTTCTTGATAGTGTTTGATTTCATCACTCATAGGGCCTTGTTTTGAATGAGTTGAAGCTTACTCAGATGTCAATCGCCAACTTAAGAAAAACGATTGTTATAATCCCAGCTTGCTCCCTGATAAGAGCTTACTGTGGCCTAGTGAGATGCAAAAAGCCCAGGCCAACTTCGGAATCAATCGGAAAACTAAACACAACAGCGTTTGGTTCCGCCAGATTCAAGTTAGCCAAGCTAGCAAATAAATTAATGGCGTTGAGGTAAAGCGTGTGCTGCATGTCGGGTGTTATTGAAACAACCATAGCGCAACGACAATTTATAAACCTTCGCGAAGGTAAAATACGACCACTGTTGGACAAATGGGATTGGGTATTTCTATTTAGTAGTTCGCGAAGAAATTCCTTCGTTAAAAGCTTTTGAGACATGTAAGAATATTGCAGGAAATAAAAATTTTAATATAGTAACAATTACATATGAAACATTCGGTATTTCTTTATTTATTTTTATTAGTACTCAGAATAAATTACATAACATCCTATGAGCTAATTTGTTGACTAAGAAGCTTCCACTCCATATTAACGTGACAAGATACCCTCCACTGATGGTATCTCTTATCCTTCCTTCAGGTTAGCTGGCCAGTCTTTCCGCAGTCTTTTCAGGTGGTGTTGTTCTAGTAGCGGCGGTAACGGTGTATTTGAGTGATTTTCCAGTCTTTCGTGGTGTTTAACGCTTCTAGTTTTGATGACTTCTTGTATAAGCGGCATTTGAAAGTAATTGTGTAGCGTCTGATTAAATACATACCAAGGTGCATTGGTTAGCACACGCAGAATTTTGGATTGGCTTTTTTGCATTATAGCTATACTGGATTTGCTGGCGCATCTCCATAGTCCAAATTGGCATTATAATTGCCTTATATAGTAGAAGCTTGTTTTCTAGTGATAGTTTGGATTTTCTTCCTATTAGCCAGTGCAGTTCTTTAATCTTTAAATCAATCTGTTTTTTTTCTTTTTCTCCACGTAGGTCTGGTGTTCATATGGAATATTTTTTAGTTTCGTACGGGGTATTTCAATGTTATTTAAGTACATATATAGAGGGACATTGAGCTCTTTTTAGGGTAAAGACTACATGGTTTGATTTATTTTTGTTGATTTTGAGTTTTCATTTGGTTAGCCAAGTTTGCAGTTCATCTAGGTAATTTTGAACTTTATTAGAGGCTGCTGTTGGGTCTTCGTGGGTGGCAAGGATGACTGTATTATCTGCGAATGTTCCGGTAGTTGTTTCTCCGTGTGTTGGCGTGTATGTAGTATATAAAGAACGGGGCCCAAGACACTACCTTGGGGTACTCCGGCTTTGATGGCATAAGTTCTGGTGACCTCTTTAACCACTTTGGTTCTAAACTCACAATCTGACAGGTAGGATTTCAAAATATTGTAGTACTTTTTGATTATTTTATACAGGAGACTTTAGTACCAGATCTTGTCAAAAGCCTGACTAACGTCTAAGAATACTGATGTGCTGTAGAGTTTTTGTTCAAATGCTTGGTTGATCACGTGAATTATTTAGTGAGTTTACGGGACGGTTGAATGACCTTGGCGAAATCTAAAATGGTGGAATGGAATCCAGTCTTCAGGGGGTATATCAACATTTATCTTTTGGAGTAAAAGTCTTTTCAACACTTTAGATATTATAGGTCGATATGATGAGTTTATTCGAGTTTGTTCCTGATTTTGGTATTGAAATTATTACGATAGTCTTGAGCATTTTGAGCCAAAATTTTAATCTTAGGATAGCATTAAATGTAGGTGAGAAGCTTTATTCCCTTCCTAGATAACTCACGCAGCATTTTTGGTGTTATGCTATCAAAGCCAGGGGCTTTTCTGATGTTCAGGAAGCTAATTTCTTTTTTGTACTTCGTTGGGAGTAAAGGTTTTAATATCTGGTATATTTCGGGGAAGGTTGGAAATGTGCCTTTCAATCTCATCGTTTGGTTCCTGATCATTGGGTGAAAACACAATAGCAAAATGTTCCGCAAAGAGTATTGCTTTCTCTTGATCGCTACGGGCCCATTCAGCATTTTTTACTTGTGGAGTACTTTGTAAAGCTGATTGTTTCAGAACATTCAGTATGTGAAGAACTTTTTTTATCTTTATTTTATTTTTAAACAGAAATTTAATTCTTCTTTGTCCAAAGACAAAAAATCTAATTATGTTTTTACTAAACGTATCTTTTTTCGTTTAGTAAAATCGTCTCAAAACTTCAGCAGCAAGTGCTCCTCTTAGACGTGCGTTTTGCAAAACCCGCTTCTGTTGCTTTATTTACATACAACTCGAATATACCGTCACTTCACGTAGAGTTCTTCGTGTGGCAACATCTACAACTTGACCAGAAACCAAATGTAATGAAACATTGAGGCTTTATTAAACAAATATAAAATTTTTTTCTAAGAAGTTTAAAAAAGATTAAAAGAAAAATATGGCGGATCCTGGAATAATTACAAAAATTGTTTTCTTTTTAACTTTATTAATTTTAATAATGTTAAATAGCGTGCAAGCAGCACCGGCGACGAAGTTAAAAAGTGATAGTGATAATAATGAGGAAGAATATGGATATGAATATGATCAGCGTCAAAATGGAACTGAAAATTATCGAATAAGTCTGAAAGATGTTGTTATTATTTGGGCTCCTGCCAATCCTTTATTAGCAGCAACTGCATTATTGGATTCACAACTTTTAGGATCGGATTATTTTGGGTTAGATGATAGTGAAAAACCGCAAAGTGGACAGAATGCAGAAAAACCAGAAATAATTATGGAAGTGGTAGAAGATAAACCTGTAGTAGAAAATTCATCAGTGGCCAGTAGTAATGTTAGTAGTAGTACTGAATTACCTGAAAAACAGACGACTGTAGTTTCTACAACAGAAAAGGCGGTGGAAGAGAGCAGGTATTTTTTAGGATTTCATTTAAATTAATTTTTATATACCTAATTGTTTTTCTTTTAATTGTTGTAGGAGTTTTTACCGTTCTGCTGGAAGTATTGGAAGTATTGGCCCAATATTCAGGAGAAGATTTCTTCCAAGAGAGTAAAAATATTTTTATTTGCTTAATTTAAGATATATATATTCTGCTTTGCTGTAAACAGGACCGGCTTTAGAAACAAGTGTGAATAAAGTAGGGATTTGTGTGTATAAGTATACTAGTTTGTTATGTAAAAGTATTCTTACATTTTTGTTTGCCAAAAGCCGACCCTGGCTGTGAAAATAAAATTATAATAATAATAATTATGCCTATATTAAAATTTGTTTATATAGATACATATTTTATTATTAGAAATAATGTTTTATTATAATTTCTAATAAACACATAATTTTATATAATTGTCTTGATTTCTTAAAAAATCTTTTTTTAACTAATTTTGTTTTTTTTAAATTTTCCGTAGAAGTTGAATTTGATATTAATTGTTTCTTAAATAAATAAATAAACAAGTAAATAAGTATATCGTAGTTATTTTTATATCCAAAACAAATAAATAACAGACTTATATCTAATAAAGAAGGAATTGCCAACAATAATGATTAGTTGCTCTCTAATAAAATCCGTTTCTAATAATTTTTTATTTAAACAAAAACCTGTCTGGTTCTTAACATAGAAAAACACAAAAATCAATTTTAACCGTAATATTGTGTTAAGTAAATTAATCTTAAAGTCAGTTCATACAATTTTAAGTTAACTTTATTTTTTCTCTTTATTCAATTTTATAATAATATATTTCTATCTCAATTACAAACATTAAAAATTCATAGAATATGCTGATATTTTACTTTATATTTAATTCTCTTTAATTAATAAAAACATAAAGAAATTCGTTATTATTATTATTATTATTTCTAAGCAAATTTTAAATACATAAAAAATAAATTACATCACAAATAATAAAACATTTTTACGATTTAATTGACGATGTGCAAACACCTGAAGGATCCCTTTCGCGTCCAGGTCCACATTGTTCCAGTTCAGCACCTAAAAGCAAAAGTTCATCTTTAGAATTCTCTTTACTGGCTTCAGCAGGTTCTTTCGATAAATTCTCTTCTGGCATTCTCGGCGGCTGTAATTCCATTTTGAGCGTATCTTCTTCTTTTACCTTCACTACTTTATCGCTTTCTTCTTTAAAACCACCCTTTTCCTTTTCTTGCCGCTTTTCTTTCATCCCTAAAATAGTTTTACGAATTTTTGATCTTAAACCTCCTACTGATTTGGGTGAAACTTCCTCTTCTTCTACTTCTTCCTCTTTTAGCTTTGCAGCATCGTAGTTTTCTTTAAGCTTCTCGCCTAATTTCCTGAAATATTCCACTAGACCTGCATGTACTGTTTTAGCAAAAACTATAGCATGCACTGTTTTAACTTCATCGGCGATTTTTTTAAGGTTGTCATCATAACTAGTATCTTTCAAACTATCAAGTTTGTTTGGTATTATTTCAAAAGTTTTTAACGGCCTTTTCTGCGTTTCCGCAGCTAAAGTCAAACCTTGTTCAATTGCATCAATGGACATACCTAAAGTTTTCTTTATTTCTTCGCCGCCTTTACCTCCAACAACCTCCTTAATACTATGCCTTTGTATATTTTCATTTTCCATCGGCACGGTAATTAGAATCGCTCTTGAATTTCTCACGGGTTTTTCTTTTCCTTCGTCGCTTTCTTGAGATTTTGCAAGCGCAACACTTGGAGAACGTGCGATGATAATTTCTTCTTTAACATTTTCTGGTACATTAACTTCAGGATGTAATTTTGCAAGATGATTTCTTGTACGGCTAATATCTACGGAATATGGCGACTTTCTCGATTCGAGAAATTGTTCTGCATTCGGCAGATTTTCATCTTCTTGCGAGTGGACTTTTGTGTGCTTCTTAGATTTCTTATAATAGGGCAACGGGA
Organism: Ignelater luminosus; assembly: GCA_011009095.1. Classification (NCBI taxonomy): domain Eukaryota; kingdom Metazoa; phylum Arthropoda; class Insecta; order Coleoptera; family Elateridae; genus Ignelater; species Ignelater luminosus. The sequence continues at coordinate 211,021 of VTPC01089970.1, forward strand.
TTGTCTTAGAAAGAAAGTCGAGAAGGCTTCCATTAGATGCACCAGAACTCGACGTTGGTATAACGAGAATAATAAAATTTTCTAAATCGGCACGTACGTTCCATTTACCTTCTTGCCTTTGATCGTATTTGAGTCTATGATGAGGTACCGGCGATGATTGGCAAACTGCAAGTATACTAGCTATAAGAGTTACCCAAACAACACCCATCTTTTCTTGCGTTAAATTTTTATTTTGTGTTTACGTGTACAGATGTTTATGGTCTGAATACTAAACTTCAACTGGTAGATGTGAAGAGGATTTCTTGTTTTGTTGAAGAGTACAAACTACCGTAATGTGAAGGTAACATTTCCCCATAACGGGACGCTTTTTTTTCTTGTTTATTTACAGTCGTTCGCTGTGTGACCCGCTCTTTCCTTTCGTATGAAAGAACGAGCCATAAACATTAATTCGAAATTGATGGTTTATACTAAACCGCAAAATAAAGAAAAAGAAGAAAAAAACTATAATGACACTCACCGGTTTGTTGATGCACGGAGTGTCGTTAAACTTTCTGCACAATCTTAATAAATCAAAATCAAAATTCTCGCTTTTTTCGATTTTGTTTTTTTGTTGCATTATATAAACTATTTATTAAGAATATAATAATGTAAAAGATAAATGGGATGATAAATAAATTAAAATTTATAAGTTCAAACTGCTTTTTTCGATTTTTAAATTTAGCTTGGTACCTACCAGTAGCGGATGGTGCAAAAAGTGCAACGGGGGCATTGCCTCAACATTAACATTCTCTGAATACTTTTTACAAATCAAGGTTAATTGTTTCTGTATTTATCTCTCATTGAAAATATTTTTATTTCAATTTGTGCATGCTGCGCTCCTATATTTGGTACATCTTAAATTTAAAAAGGATATAAAAGTAGTAATCTTGAAGGAATTGATTGCTTTTAGAATTAAATAGAGAAGTAAAATTAAAAATAAATTTATTTCCTCTACCTACATTTCCAATAAATACAAAAATAAATATGTACATTTAAAAAATTAAACTAAATACATAAAATTGAGCAAATCTTCACAATTACATAAATAATTTGCCTTATTCTAATGAGCGGTCACTACCAATTGTTGCTTGTCGAAATCTTGAAGCTAAATTCGTTGCAAAACGAGCGATTCCAAGTCTGAAAATGAAGAAAAAAAATGTAAAATTAACACAAACACAAAACATTTTTATATTTTTATTAGTTTGGTAATATTGACGACAATCTCTGACCATTTGTTAGTCACGCCAACATTATCAACATTAATAAATCTTTTTTTTTGGTTATTTTTGATTAATCAATACAGAATATTAACTTACGGAACTTACGATATAGATGGAGTTCTTTTAATTTTCCTACAACGTCCCTGTTTATCCCTAGCAAAACCTTGTAAACATCTACGAGTAATTCCACCGCGAGGTACTTGCTGATCATTCTGATTTATTTTCTTATCACTCCCAGATGATGGTGGTACGGTGGAAACATTTGTTACTGGCGATTCGGTTTTTTTCTCATTAGGTTCTTGTTCGGGTTTTCCTGGTTTTTGTGTTGAAGATACTTTCTCATTTTCAGGTTTTTCATTCGTTCCTGCGTGCTCTTTACCGCTAGATGTTGGTGGTTGAGGATTTCCTGAAATCACTACAACAGGGATTGTTGGCAATGGGTTTGTTGTTGATGTTGAAGATGACATTATGACGTCTGGTTTATGTTCTCCCGGTTTCTCAACATCTGCCTCTGGTTTATTTAATGGTTCTGAAGCGTTTGAATTTTGCGGATTTTCCGTTGTTAAAGGTAAAATAGGTTTTATTGTTAAATCTGAATAATCATAATTATAATCATAATCCTACAATATTAAACCAAGATTAAATTAAAAATGATTTTAGTTAATATTAATGACTTACCCCATCTCCTCCCCATACGTCATCTCCTAAAACTGCTATAATATGGAAATTTTTCAAATGCACCTGTACATTATTTTCTCCAGATTGTTTCTGATCATACTTAGCTGGTAGCATTTTAGGTGCGTTATGAACAGTTCCTATCATCGTTATTAAAATCACTGCACATCCCCAAAAAATATTTGTTGTTGAAAATTCCATTTTTTTGTTTCTTCTTAATTTTAAATTTTAACTCGGTTTGTATATTTTCAAGATCATCCAAGAACTGTTTAAGCAATAATGGTCGATGACTCTTGAAAGAGTGTGATGTTAACGTTAGAGTAAGGTCAGGGTAATGTGAGAAATAAGTGGGAGTTTTATTCGGTTTAGCGAAGTTGATGAACCGGTACATTCTGGGGTCTTCGAACCTGTTGGGGATAATTTCCTTTTTTATTATTTTTATCATTACTATTTTGTTGGTTGTTCTTTATTAATGTAATTTAAAACTAGTTTACGCTTTTTTCTCTTATACTACTTTAAGAGCTTTTTATCTTAAAACATTGAACGTTATTATTATCTTGATATTTTTATATTATGCAGTTGTAACTGTTTTTATAATATATGATTACGGACTTGTTTTTTATCTCTTACAGGTATCGTGTTCGTTTATTTATATTAAGTACTTGAATCTAATTAAAAATGACATGCACTTGAACTTATAAAGTTTGCAGTCTATTAATGCGTTGAAATCTCTTACTAATAACATCAATACAATCAATGTCAGAGCATGAGGTTATTCAGGTCAACCAAACTTTGGAAACCACGAGAACTAAAACAATACAAGTCTATGCATTTTTGGGCTTATTACTAAAATCTCGGAAACTAAGACTTTACTGCTAATCTAAAAGTAAATTTGATCTATCATTGTTTTCAAAATACTTTCAACTTTCTGGATAAAATAAAAATTTCTAATTTCGGGTTCAACCAAACTTTCTAGTTTGGTATTTTAAATTTTCCAAAACATGGGTCTCGAGTGATAAAGATATTTCATTGGTTACTCAGAAGATTACTCAATGTCCAGTAGAAAGGCTTCAGAAGGAAATAACCATCTTTATGGGAAATGTTCAAGAAAGCTTTTATTTCTTTTAAATAGAAATGAAAAACACATTAATTTAAGAATAACCGTACCAGAGAATGTGAATACACTTTTAAAAACGCACACGACCTCTATATTACCAAGAACGAATCGAGAAAGGCCACTGGAAAATTACGAAGAGAGGTCTTCGAACAAGAAATCTTCACGCGGAAGACCTGAACGACAACAAAAGTACAGAGGACCTATAACCTTGCCTGCTGAACAGGTGTTATTAAATAAAACGGTACTATAATGAAAGTAATTTAGATACAATAAAGGCAATTCGTCTATAGCAAGAAGAGGGATATCACACTGTTATTTTCTAAATTACACCTTTGTCTTGTTTGCTTGAATTTCAATAGAGAGTTAATTTATCTAAATAAGAAAATTCCCCATTATCATCAAGGGCCTGACAAAGGAGGAAATTTGCCATAATTCACCACACGAATGGGCCTTTGGAAATCTTGTCCATAGGCGGGCGTCAAATATGCTAACGCCGCACACTGATCTGAAATCGAAAAACGTGATCGAAAATGAATTTTTCAACTTTAGGGAAAATTCTTACTATTTACAAAGAATATCAATAACTATCTGGGGCACATTTTAAATACATAGTTGTAGCTTTCGTACTTTTATTAGTACTTCTTCAGGGATTTTAAATATATAAAAAAGTAAAATTTTTAATACATAATTATTATTTAATTGTGTATGTAAATGATTAAAAAGTAAAGAAAATATATTTTAGAAAGTTTTTTTTAGTTTCTGTTAGTAAATAGTAACAAAAATACTTTTAAATTCTAATAATTTTGCACACTACATTGCAATACAAGTCATACCACCCTCTTAAAGTAACAGAAAATAGAGGAAATATTATAAACCATTATTCAGGAATTAATTGTTTTGCAGCATTTATTTAAAATTATTGAAATGATTTCCTGCTGATACCTATTTTGAAAGTATTTCTGTAATAAACGTAGACATTCAATACGATGGAACTAACAGGAACTCATGGAATTTATTGTATATTAGGAACAGATGAAAATCCGACGGAGTCAAATCGGATGAGTAGGGGGGGATGGCCAACGATTTCGAATTTCAACTCGGCATTTTTTTGTTGAGCAATTGCACTTTCATGGGCTGGTGTATTGTTTTCGTAAAACAAGATTTTTTACTTTGACATTCCAGGGCGTTTTTCACAAATTGCTGCTTTTAGTTGGTCTAAAACTGTTGGGTAATATTGGCCTGTTATAGTTTTTCCTTTCTTCAGATAGTCAATAAGTAAAATACCCTTAGCATCCCAAAAAACAGAAGTCATTACTTTTCCTGCCTATTGAACTGTTTTTTTCCTTCTTCGGGATGGATTCTCCCTGGCCAACCCACTGTTTTAACTGTTGTTTGGTTCCTGGGATATAACGGTGAATCCAAGCTTCGTCCATAGTCACAAATCTTCTAATGAAATCAACTAGATTTTTTCTAAACAACTGCAAACACTCAACAGAAGTTCGAGCACGAATGCATTTTTGTTCCGGAGTGAGCAGACGCGGCACCCATCTTGTTGAAAGTTTTTTAATCCTAACTCTGGGTGCAATATATTGACAACCCGTTCACACGAGATGCCCACAGTCTCAACTATTTTCCGAACTTGTATTCGACTGTTGTCTAACATCATATCATAGATCCTGTCAACGATTTCTGGAGTAGTCACAAATTTTGGGTGTTCTGAACGAAGTTCATCAATTGTGTGGGTACGTTCACGTTTGAATTCAGACATTCAAACACTTACGGTAGAAAACGATGGTGAAGAGTCGCCAAAAACAAAATCCAATCTGTCTTTAAATTCTATGGCTGTCTTGCCCTCCAAATAAAAAAATTGGTTAAAGTTTACTTTTGGCCCCAAAGATATATAGGTCAACCTATACATTTTCGGAAAGCTCATGCAAAGACGAGTAAAACGAGACCATACTCGTTTTGGGTAGACAAGAAATAAAAAAGTTATTAATTCTTGAACCTAACCTAACCTAATCTCTAACCTAAACTCTAACCCAACCTATAACCTAACCTTTACCCCACACGACCCTCTCCGTGATATGCTTGTATATGGAAGTCTAGCCCTAACCTAACTTTTTTTTTTCGTGTTAATTAATACCTCTGTTTTTGCACTCCAACCATCTTTGCACGTTTGGTATAAAGTACTTGGTCCAATGTGCCACCGTTGTATTGTTACTTCACCATGTCTCCATCGTGGCTTGCCTAGCCCTACTTTTGGCTATTTTCGGATCTTCCCCTTGCCCCATGCTTTCATGGATATTCCTTCTTTCTATGACCAGCAGGTCTATTGGTATGCTTCCCGTTATGACTTGGAGTGCTACTGTGGACACCGTTCTATAGGCAGATGCAATCCTGAGTAGTTCCTTTCTTTGATCCTTCTCCAATATGTTCTGATACCTCTTTATACTTAGTGCCGGGTACCATATCGGCGCTGCATACAATATTATTGGATTGGCGACCCCACATAAAACTTTTCTTTTCTCACTGGTTGGTCCCCTGAGATCTGGCATGGGTCTTGCTAAGTTACCCACCTTCTTTTCTGCCCTCTTCGCGACAGTCATCACATGGTTCCCGAACCTAACCTAATCTAATTTAACCTAACCTAACCTAACCTAACCGAACCTAACCTAACCTAACAAAAACTAACTTAGCTAAAACCAGTATATTTTGTGTGGAAAAATGAGTTTTGAAAAATAGGAAAAAAACTTATGAAAAATCCACAGGAAATTAATTAATTTAAAAATTAATTACTTTTTTATTTCTTTTCTATCCAAAGCGAGTATGGTCTCGTTTTACACGTCTTCGCATGAGCTTTTTGAAAATGTATAAATGTATATATCTCCGGCGCCAGAAGTAAACTTCAGCCAAAAAAATTAATGACAGCTCTAATTCCGGTTTTCTCTATAATCGAAAAGTTACGAAATACAAGTGCATCAACGGTCATCAAAAGTGAACTAAATGACAGATCAATTTGATTTGTTTTCTACAAACAATTGACATACCTGCCTACTTCCAAATAGATTGAATTACGCCCGCCATCTATGGGCGATTCCGGAAACTTTTCAATCCAGCCTCTTATTATTGTTATCGTTTCTATAACTTTGCTGTTTTACTTTATTAAGTTTTTTGTTTATATTTTATACTGTAACGGATAGATTTAAGTGAATTTTACTGTGTCAGAGACAAATATTACGCGTTTAATGCTTCTCGAAAAATTTGTTGAACATAATGACGTTAGTGCAGAAGTTAGAAAAGAGAGAATTCTAGACGCTTTAAAAAAAGGAAGACCTGATAGCTGCTATGGATGCCATGAGACAAGGCATGCCCCCTTTATCTGAAGCTCAAGAGGTAGAGCTAGTTAGAAGAATATGACGACTATGTGATGTAGACATCCCGTTAACTATAAAAATCTTGCGAAAAAATGTTTTCACTTTTGTGAAGGAAAACGAGATTTAACATTGTTTTTTCACTGCCAAAAATGGTTAAAAATGTTTTATCTAAGACATCTAGAGATGGTAAAACGCCGTGCACAGAAACTGAATCTGGCAAGGGCCCAAAAAATGAACCATGCAATAATTGATGACTATTTTACAAAGCTCAGAACGGTTTTGATTAAAAAAGGTTTTTAGGGAACACTCAGCTAAATATAACTATGTACAAAGAGAGGTGTCAGTTAACTCTTTATCATCAACAGACTGTGCTGGCTCATAAGGGAATAAAAAGGGTGCATCTTGCTGCACCCAAGCATGGAAAAAATGTTTTAATCGTCGCATACGCTAATGCATTATAGGACAATCTATTTCTCGACTGCTCATTTTTAAAGGTGTACGCATTAAACCCGAGTGGTATATCAGCCACCGGAGTTCAAGATTCTAATGACTAAGCAGGGAAGCATGACAACAGATGCCTTTGTAGAATGGTTAAAGCATTTTGCCAAATTTAAAAGTTCTGGGCCCACTTTATTGATGTTACCTATATATTCGCATTGTTGACGCTGCCGAACAACACCATGTAAGTCTGTTCTGCTTACCGAGCAAAAGTACACATGAACTCCAACCACTAAACAAGGGTAAAACTAAAAAGAGGAGTATAGGAATGGATAAAAGAAGCTTTTCAAAATGTGTTGTTCAGCAAAGAAACGTCGTCCAACAATTAATTCCAAGGCGCGGAAAGTTACTAGAAAATGATTTTCTAAAACATCAGCAAATTTACAGTTAAAAAAATATATAAGATGATAGAACTAAACTGAATTTGAACAAAGGAAATAAAAAAGAAACTAAAAAAAGACATTAGAGATAAGGCCAACCAAGCAAAACCCTTGAATAAAAAAAAATAACTAGTCAAATAAAAAAAAATATCTTGGCACTGTTTTCTTTGTGATGACAGAGTATCCGACATGCCCAAATGCAACGTGTGCGGTACGTATACATATATTCGTGAGGATTGTGTGGGATTCAGCAAGCACCACAAAAAATTATTTTACTGTTCAAAATGCAGCTAAATAGGAAGTTTCTGTTTGATTTGATGTTTAAGAGATACCTATGTATGTTAAGTTCATTTTTCCAATAAATATATTTTTTATTTAATTTAATGATTTATTATTCTTTAGCCTTAACCGTATCAATTAAGAAGTGTTATTGGCAAAAAAGAAAGTGGCAACATATTGTTTTTATGTTTAAAAGTAACAAAATTCTTTTCGCCTTACTAGGAACTCAGGTGCCAAATAAGATCATTTTGCATAATTGTATTTATTATTACAATAAAAATAAAAAAAATTTTAGGTGTGTAATGTACTGACTGGATCGTCTGATATAAAATTTTATGTTTGCCAAGCTACTATATCCCAGCTAAATGAAATTAAAACAGTGCGAAAACGATTTGTACGTCCAGAAACTTTCCGATTTGGATTATCCGTACTACATGCGTACATTAGATTTTTGAATGTTTGAATGGAAATTAGATCATGGAAAGTTAAGTTTTTCTAAAATTAAAACCTCGAAGTTTTGAGTAATACACACGTGATTTTAAATACCCCCCAAAGAAAAAAATCAAGTGGGGTGAGATCAGGAGATGTAGCCGGCCATTCCAGTGGACCACATATTCCTATCCATCTACTAGGAAGGACTTCATCTAGGTATTCTCTAAAACGAAGTGAATAATGTGGTAGTGCACCATACTGTGGATACGAGACATTAAAACATTAAAATCTCAAGTTTAATTATTTAATCCTCCATATCTCTAAAACTACTAATTTTAAATACCACATGTGAGGTACAGAGTGATTGCAATTGATTGAGGATGGTTTGAATTTTGCGCCGAAGTTTTTTACGTAGTAGGTTGGCTACAGTGTGTAAGCGTTCAGAAATGTTTTCTGTGATTCAAACCATTCTCAATCAATTGCAATCACTCTGTATTGCTGACCTCAGAAAAAAAATCTACTTTTTACTTCTTGTTAAAAAATAAGGAAGTTCCATTAAAAAAAGTCGATGACATCATAGGTCTCAGAGTAGCAAACTAAAAAATTAAAATTAACTTTCATAAAATCCGGAGAAAAAATTAAAACACACTTGTCCTAGTTTTTCTTCCAAACAGCGATAATAAAAAAATATGAAGTTTATTCCTTACTTTATTTACACACTTGCACTTGCACTATTTTTTTTATTAAACTGATATTTTAACAAGATTTACTTTTAAAACATTGTGGAAAGCAGGAATTTAAATAAATTCACAAACACATGCTATTTTCCTATGGTGTGAAATCAAAACGCACCACCCCATGGTAGTTTAATTATTTTAATTATTCTTGGAATTTTCATTATTAAGAACTTGTACATTCCTCATTTGCTAAGTTTAACTTAATGATAATTTTATAATAAAATCTAACAAGAATAAAATTGCCCAAAAGACTCCTTTACATACCATGCGGGGTACGCATATGGCTAAAATGACGTTAATATCGAAATTTAATGTTAGTTGACGCACATACGATTCTATTTCAAAATTACAAGTTACAAGGAGTAGAATAAAGTTTTTTTTGTGTTGAGCATGTTTGCTGCCGAGACACAGCCAAGGCGGTGCAAAGAGTGCGAAACACAAAAAGACGTTCTACTCCGAGTGACATACTATTTTTTCTTCGAGCGTACAAAATTAATTAAAAATTAAAATTCAAAGTGACAGAACATTTACATTTTAAATTTGACATTTGTAAACAAGACCGGCTGGGGTATTGAAATATTATAACATTATTGTATTAGTAACATAATGTAAACATTTTATTACTGTAACAAAATAATAAACTTCAATGTCAGTCACGAATATCAAAATGGGCATATTATTGTACGCTCGAAGAAAAATGACATGGACAAGGGTGTCCACACTCTGTCCATTAGAAAAAATGACATAATAATAAAACAATATCAAGGCGCTCTAATTCTGTAATTCTCTATTATTTTTGACAGCCTTGTTAAATTCTGTTGCATGGTTACGACCAATCAAGATTCTTATTTCGGTATTTTACTAGTATGTTGTTAAAAATTACAGAATAGGGTTTTGTTGAAAATTAAGAAGCTAGTGTGAGGGTGAACACACTGTTGCTACAACAGTGAAACACGTCGTGAAAAACAAGTCATAAATAGACAACCAGTGATGGGCGTTTACGCGTAATCTATTATTGTCTACATTTCATGTAGACAATGCACGTAGACAATGCACGTAGACAATTAATTTTAATGTAAACAATGTAAACAATGTAGACAATGTAGACTATGAGTAGACAATGTAATATTTTAGTTTTTTGAAGTTATGTATAATGTACGAAGTTAATATATGTACGTGTATATACAATATAATAATTATATTATAATAAAATAAACACTTCCCTTGAAAAACAAAAGTCTAAAATGTATAAGAGTATAAAAAAGTACAAGGTTCGTAATTTATGAATTAATCCATAAACATTTTACTAGTTATATCATAAAGCAACGACTAAGACAATTATTAAAAATAAACTAATTATTACAGGAGCACGATTTACTTACCTCTTTATTGCAAGGGTTACAAAAAATTACGTTCCTATGGGATTATTATGTGCAGTCACGTTTATTTACTAAGAATTTGTATGTTTATTGTATAATTTGCCGGCACTCTCGCTTTTATGGCATTTTGTCGGTAACTCAAAAATTGTATTCTTGAAGTCAAAAAGTATATCGTAAGTCGCATTCGTTCCACATCTGTGGAATTTTTACTATATCCTATTCGAACCCTTAAAATATAAATTACTTTATGGTGTTATTTGTAGTAGATACGGTTATAAATTGTAAAATATTTCTTGCTTCTATAATGCCGTTTACAAGTCTGTAATTTATAACCAAACCAAACAAATCTACAGAATTTACGGTCTAACACATTATGGTCTAACTACATATATTATACGCCCGTTGCAGTTGCTAGTACCAAGAAGATTTTTAATTTCTTTTTATTGAAATAAATACACAGAAAAAAAGGAATTCTTCTTTTAAGTATACGTGTATGTTTAAAAAAATATATTTAATTCAAGTTGATACATCTTTGATGCCCGGTTTCTGAAAGCTGGTGTTATGTATCATATAGTTATCGGATGCATAACTATGGAACCGATAAACTTCTTAAGTGTTGCTTAAAATATTGTACTCTACTTTATAACTATCGGTTTCTTAAGTAGTTACGAGAAAAACCGATAGGTGGCTACTGCACTTGAAACACTAGAAAAACAAAAAATACTTTAAAAAAGTGAAATAATTTGAAACTGTTACACATTTTTCAATAATACTGTCGTTCTATACCGGCACTTTCATCCTAAACATAACCTGCTGTTAGCGATCGGTAATTGAAAAAAAGCCGCGCGAAACCTCAAGCGATGTAGAATGCGCCGGCGCTACATAACTTATCGCACCAACTTGCTCCGATAACTTATGAAGCCAATATCGGTCCCATAAATACAACATAGCGTTTCAGAAACACCTTTTGGCGATTTATGGAATGCATAACTTTATCGGTTAGATAAATTGCTTTCAGAAACCGGGCATCCAATCACGGAAAGTTGTTTCATGCAAGTATACCTATATGTTTAAAGAAAGATACTAATTTGTTTAACTAGTAGAGTATATTTAAAGCTAATAATCTTCATTGAAGCAGGGATCGATTTAAATTAAAAATATTACTGTTTCCTATTAAATATACTCATACGTTTCTTTAAATATTACAATAATATTCATTTAAATTTAGTAATGTTATTGAAGTAGCAAGTGAGAACATTGTATAGATGTCGGTAGAATCTGTTTATGCTGTAAATGTTATTTCAAGTGTTTTATATAAGGGAACTTGCAAGAGACATATTTTCAGTTAAACGTGATAAGATCAAACAGGATCTTTATTAAAGTATGATAACTTCTCATAAAGACTTAAGTCTTTATTTAATTTTTCCCACTTTTGGGGTAGAATTTTGTTTAAATTGTAAATTTTGCAGTTTAAGGAAATGTACTTACTCAAACCTCAAAAGTAGGAAAATAAATAAAAGATTATGCAGAAATTTTTTATATTTTTGTGCACAATTATAACTTAGAACAATTAAACAAAGATAAAGAAATCGACTAGACCGACCAAGAATACTATCTATATTCACTTTTAAAATTCCATAGCTTTGCTTTAATTATTGTGGTTTTTTGGTAATTTCAAATTAAACATTCATAAACTATTGAAATAATTGTGTACGTATTGCATTGAATCAAGCATTATCTTAAGCTTACTTTAAAAATATCTTGTATTTGAACTCTAAACATACGGTATTCTTTAAAGAACCAAATATCTGTTTGCTTATATACGAACTTATCTAAAGTTTGAATTGAAACGGGTAGCTTTAAATGAAGCAGTCCTTTTTTTGTGTGTATGTGTATTTATATCTGTTCAAAATATAACATTACAAAATAGTATTTGGGTTATCAATATTATAATGTAGTTATGAGAAATTGTAGAAAAGTTGATCAAATTCATATGCAAATTCTAACAAAAGAATAATAATTTTTTGTAATGAAAAAGGTATTTTTACATACTACAAAACCACCTTATAGCAGGTACTTTAATATATCTGGCATTGTTTTATTTTACTTGATAAAAAATTATTACTTCAATGTTGCGTTTTCGCATCAATGGCCGTTAATGGGTCACCATAAAGTAATTTATATTTTAAGGGTAGAAAGTAAAAGTTGGACAGATCTGGAACAGATATTATTGCACTTTTACAAGAATATGGGTTTCTTCTAAGATACTGACGAACTGTACAGTTTTTTGCATAAATAATGTGGCAGTACATTCTGTTAATGAATAAATTGATGAAACACACAAATCTGATTTAGCATTAATTACATAAAATTTGTTTCCTAAGAGCCTATAAGATGATTTGGGATAATTAATACGAAATTTTTTTATTTAGTTAATTGCAGTGGCGGCTGATGACCTAACTTCAGGTGGTGCCAAAACTACGTGTTGGCCGCTTGATTGGTTTGTTTCTGTATAATCTGACAATTTTAACCAATAAAGCGACGATCACGCGGTTTTGGCACCACCTGAAGTTAGGTCACCAGCTGCCACTGGTTAATTGCTTCATTAAAGAAATGATTTGCGAAATTATTTATGCAAAAAGCTGTACAACTTCCTGCAAATTGCACTAAACCGACTACGTGACTACACAATAGAGATTTTAGGTAAAAGTGAAAAGTAAAATGAACTGGGCAGTACAAATTTGACTTATAGGGACTTTCTTAATTATAAGGCTATTTTTATTTTATATTTGTAAACGATTATAGGGCCCCCAAATACTTCAGTTTTCCCCCCGCATTGCGTTCACTATTTATGCCACACTGTTTAGGTGCAGATTTTTCTCATTTTATGATGGTCGGTCTGTAACTTAAATTCATAATAATATAACCTCTTATTACAAAGCGTTAGTTGGAAGGTGCTGTTTATTGAGATATTTTTTTATTACAAGACATGGCTGAACAGTGTAAAAATAAATTATTTGATAAGCTAGGGTTTACGTTAGTAAAAAATGGTGACAGAAAATACTCTGATGTGTGCGGAAACAATTAACAAATACACACACAGGCATATGTAAATTTATATTTTGTATGCCAAATAGCATAGGTAAATCCTTGTTCTTGCAGAAATTTTTGTCAGGGTAAAAGCGAAAATAATAGACGCTCCCGCAGCCGTAGTAAAAGCCCCCCGTCTTAGCACATCTTCTGAATCGTCCGAAGGTGTGCTTATTAACAAAAATAAAGACAAAAACGGCAATTCGAAAGAAATCACTTGGTCCCAGAATTGGAGAAGCATGGAACTGGAAGTCTGATGGATCTTTAAGTGTAAAGCATGTAAATCCTATGGAACTCAGTGCCTCATCGCCCTCATCTTCAATCTCTACAAGTAGATTTCATTCAGCATCATGTTGACGACACCACTACTATCATCTACAGTAACCAATTCATTCTCTCTTCTAAAACAATCATCTTCTGGTGCTGGGATGCTAAATAAATAAGCTGCTACAAATACGTTAACTGTAAATGACAGCAGACCTCAGAAAACTAAATCCACTAATAAAAGCCAATCTATCACTAAATCTATGGATACATTCTCTGAAAATAAAGAGATTGAATTGAATGATACTTTGACAAAATTTATATTTGGATGCAATATTCCGCTTGTAACTGTAGAATCAGTTCATTTTAAAAACTTTGTAAAAAAAATTACGCCCTGCTTATTTTGATAAGTTACCTAGTAGAAAAACTTTATCTACAAACTTATTAGACAATTTGTATAGACGCTCTGTTAATGAAACATGTAAATATTTAAATTCGGAATCGGTTTTAATCATAGATGGTTAGAAAAATTCTTCAAGTAATGCTAAAACCGTAGTCAGCATGCTACACAACTCAAATGAAAAACAAGCATTTCTTAATGCACGAGACTTATCTGGTGAATTTGGAAATGCAGATAAGGTATCACAAATTGTTATTTCATCAATTGACTTGGCTAAAGAAAGATACAATACATCTGTCTGTGCAGTTGTATCAGACAATGCTACTGTTATGATTAAAATGGGCAAAATGCTGAAACATACAGTTGGACATTCTACTTGCAGTAGTCATATCAGAAATTTGCTCGCTAAAAGTATTTTAAACAAAGGCTGTACTGACAAAGTTACAGATATTTTAAAAGAATTTAAACATGTAGATCTCAAAACAAAAGTCGTTCAAATGGATGGTCATAGACTAAAACTACCTAGCACTGCACAATGGTGTTCGTAGCGCGATTCATATGTTTCTTTACTAGAAAACTTGCAGTATATGAAACTTGTTGCCGCCGAAAGCTAAGATAAAAAAAATTAATCAAAGCGTTAGCATCTTATTTTTGATGAAGAATTTATCGAGATTGTTCGTGAAAATGTAGAATTGTTTAATCCAATTTGTGAATTAATTAATTCGTGTCAAGCAGCTACGTGTTCCATCGCAGATGTAGCTGACCATTGGCTAAATTTAAAATTACCAGAAAAATACAAAAAAAAATTTGAGTCAAAAGTTAAGATGTGAAAAGACATGGCACTTAATGTATATGCTTTAGCAGCTTACTATTTGCATCCATTTTACGACAGTAACAAATTAAACAAAGAGCAAAAAAGCAAAATAAATTTACTTCTCCTTCAACGTCTTTCTAGAGAAGGAATTAATGATTTGGACAGCTTTAAATTACAAAATGGTATTTTCAAAATCTTATATGATAAAAAAGTAAACAAACCGTTAGTATTCTCGAATTCTGCGGAGATAGATCATCCGAATCTAGCACAGCTGGCCTTGAAATTATTATTAGTACCAGCTTCATCGGCTTAACTAGAAAGGATTTTCTCCAAGTGGGCTCAAATTCATACAGCTAACAGATATTCACATACATCCTAATTCATTTCAGAAAATGAAAGTAAAGTATGCAAGCCAGGTCTTTAGTGCAACTGTGGCAACTGGTTTAAATTGCTATATTTCACTTGGGTAGTTATCAAATGAGGCCATGGCAACAGCAACTTTTGTTAAATTAGTGGATACTCTATTTGATATACTGAATTCTTGGAAATTTGGTGCTTCCAAATTTAGTAATAGACCTTTTATGGGTTCAAGTTACCAAATTGAATTTTTGAAACAAATGCTCAATTTATTTCAAGAATTAAAGGTGGTGACTAAAACAGCTCGAGATGTCACCAACAACATGAAATTTATCACAGGATGGCAAATTACCATATCTGCTGTTTTAAACCTGTGGGTAGATTTAAAAAGTAGAAATTATAAGCATCTTTTTACTCGGCGTCTAAACCAAGATGGTTTAGAAAACTATTTTGGAAAAGTTAGAAACCTCTTTGGTAATAATAGAAATCCAACTCCAATCCAGTTCGTAAGAGGATTTAAAAGATTATTTGCCATTAATTATTTTATGCAAGCCGAGGGTAGTAATTGCATTGATGACTTAGACTCTGTTTTAGTAACAATTAATGATGAGTATATGAAACAGCTTGACTTGATGGCTACATCCCCATCATCTCCTCCTCCTGCAGTGCATATTGATGTTGTTGATTATCGTCATTGGGACAATGTTACCGAACAAAATGAATTTGAATATGTTACTGGTTACCTAGCTAGAAAATGCTGCGAACGTCACAGTTGTGACCTTTGCATTGGTTATATATATTTGGAAGTGGGGTGGAAATTATTAATAATACGAATATATACACTCATTTCAGGGCATATAAGAATGCAAAAAAACAGTCCTTTTGGAAATTTATGTTTACCAACTATTTTGTTTAATAGATACATATCTAATTTGGAAAACATTTTTTCAAAATTATTTCCAGTTCTTTCAATACAACCAAATGTTGGTGCATCACTCAAACAAAAATTATTGAAAGTGCCTAATAATAACCCATGTAGCAACTTTCCCATAGATTACTTAATTTCATTGTTTGTTCGTGTTAGAATATTTTATACATTAAAGTTTAGCAATAGGGATTTTAAAAAAAAACCAAGTTCTAAGAAACATCCTAAATTATCTATATTACTGCACACATAGTTTGACATACTGTTATGTTGTATTTATTTTGCATCGAATTGTAGTAATGAGATATATTTGTAGTTCTTGTGTATGTGTAATGTGTATAAATATACAGGGTGAGTTTCTTTAGATGTTTAGTATGGGGATCTCGGAAACTAGCGGAGATAGAGAGACGATTAAATGGGGAAAGAATTGCAGTTTTACGAGCTCAATTTAACGAGCTTTTTGTTTTTTAGAAAAAAATGCATGGCTAACTAGATATCTTGCAAAAACAATTTTTTTGTTATTTTGTTCGGTGCCTATAGCTCTGTTATTATCGACTTTAGAAAAAATGTGTAAAGGAAAAAGTTGCAGGTAATTATGTGATTAATAATGCAGTCTAACCGAATTTTTTATTTAAGCTGTAATGTTTGAGTTATGACACACGTTTATGTTTTTTCTAATAGAAACCATAGTCGGACATGACTTTATAAAAAAGGCCCTTTTTCAACCATTCTAACGATATACCACTTGACATAGTTATTTTTATAAATAAATAAATTATGACCTTTTTTTTCTTTTCATTTTCGAACTGTTCAAGTAGTAGGCTATGGAAACAATTGATAAATGCACATCGCGTTTAATAATAAAATTCAAGCAAGTTATTAACACTTTTTAATTTCGAAATTATAAACGTAAATATTTTGGTGTGAAATATTTATTCGTTGGACTTACAATTTTAAATAAAAATAATTCCTAAGAAACTAATAAACAGAGAATGACAAACGATAAATTAAGAAACAATAAAGGAAATTAGGATATAAATAAAGTAGTAGTAGACTGTATTATTAAGCACATAATTACCTGCAACTTTCTCCTTTACACATTTTTTCTAAAGTCGATAATAACAGAGCCATAGGCACCGAACAAAATAACAAAAAAGTTGTTTTTGCAAGATATCTAGTTAGCCATGCATTTTTTCCAAAAAACAAAAAGCTCGTTAAACTGAACTCGTAAAACTGCAATTCTTTCCACATTTAATCGTCTCTCTATCTCCGCTAGTTTTCGAGATCCCCATACTAAACATCTAAAAAAACTCACCCTGTATAAACTTTGTTTTTTGATGATGTAGGTATATGTATTGCACTACTTTAATATTTGTACGTAGGTATATATATATATAATATGTATATAATGTTCATGTTCATTTTACAATAAACATAATTTATGAGACTGTTTTGTTTTTTATTTTTAATATTTTGATAATAATTTATAAGTTTTCAAAATAGCTGCTTATGTTACATGATAAGAAAAAGATATTTATGTGCTTTACTTCCCTCGCCTTCAGTTCATAAAGTAAATAGAACACAAGAAAAAAACAACTTTCTTCCCGAGATTCACACACTGTTTCTTTGTCAACCATAAAAAATATATCAACGATCTAAATTAAAGTTAGTCTAAATTAAAACTGAATCTTTGCAACTAATTGTAAGACACTTTTGGTATACATTGTACCCAAAATATATCCATACATATAAAAATTGAACAGCAGGGAGGAAAAATTTCTTGGTCTCCTGCTAAAAGACAAAAGTAATTTCTTTTTTTGACAAGATACAACAAAATGAGGACCTGTTTTAGTAAGGTCGACAAAAAGGGTATTCAGTTATTAAATACTTGAAGTCAGGTAATATATTCACTTCAGAATTTACAATCTAAGCCATATTTGATAGAATCAAAAGTTAAATTATTTTTACAAAAACACGATAAGTAAGTATAAAATATTTAATATTTACATTTATAATCGGTAATAATTGTTAAAACTTTGAAATCAACATTTTTTAGCTATATATTTGTTGATATGAGTAAATAAAACAAATGCATTTTATTTTATTAAATACCCTCCACCTGTTTCTACGCCACTGTGGAATCTCTACGCCTATGAAAATATGCGCGCGGTGACGATGCGCAGTACAAAATTGTGGACAGGAACATCAAAGGTACCGCCACGAAGTGAAGTTACTGTATCTGTAAAGTTTCTATATTGTGGGTATAGTATTTCAAAAGATATAGTGCGTTTATGATTTTGATTTAGTAAGTATTTCACAGCGAGTCCCTCATAAAAATCAACAAATACAAGTAGTCGCACGTGTCACAGACGATTGGGTAAACCAAAGACCGTATTGAAATAATTTATATTTCTAGCATTTTAGTTTAAAAGTATTTACGAAAGTGAAACTTATCTCAATACGAACCTGTGTCAAAGTTAGAAAAGGTCTTCACAGGTAAGCGGATTTATGACACCCTGCTGTAACGAACTTGTAAAATTTACTGTAAGCTAAGTAGCAATTAAGTCATAAACGCGTTGTATATCTTTTGGAATACTATACTGACATCATCGATGCTTGTTGGTATAGCCACAGGTATGTAATCTGTGGTAAAGCTGTTGACTTGGCCTACTGTATAAATACAACCCGAGTAAATCCTCGTTAGCATTGCGTTAACGTTTACAGTCTTATAAGTGAATGGTTTGTCAAAGATCGCCACCAGTACTTGAGGAGATTGGTTGTTTAAATCATAAATGTTGTAAATCTTTAGATTTGGTGACCTATAGTTAGCTCTGGCAACGTTGGTTGTAGCTGTTGTTCATTGTTTGTTCATTTTCTTTTCCAATTTCCACTAGCTAGGCCATGATTTTGACAAAATTGGGCGTGATTAGTTGGTTAATGATTTTGTAACTTTATTTCATATGAGAGTCTGAATCTCCACAAATTTGCAGGTCCGTCTGAAAAAAACGTATGAACCGGGGCTATAATTATTATCGTCCAGAAAAAAACTTTTCGACAGCCCTGTATAACAAATATATCGCACTACAAATGAATTGCACTGTATAATATAAGCTAATTTTTAACCTGAAAATTCTTTTGATTTTTTCACGATTTTTCACAAGTATTTTCTCAACGCGTAAAAGATTACAAGTAAAATCAGTTGCCTAACCACTCCTAATCGAAACATTTTAAACTTGCCGCTTGCAATTTAAATTTTTATAAATAAAATCTCCAACTCCCCACTTTTACTTGAAGTACGTGCGAAATGAATGATGTGGCTCAACCAAAAACGACTTGTCAAATTGTATGAAAATGTTTAGTTTTATGGTTATTTATTATGTGATATTTGTGTTAAATGTGTTTACAATAAATGCCCAAATATCGGATAAGAGATTATGTGCAAATCAGGACTGTACAGGTGAGTTGTTTGCGATTTCTTTTATTTATAACCTCATTTTGACATCTTACATATTGAGGCTTTTAAGTTATAAGATGTTTAATTAATTTTATTTATATATCCGGATATTTTTATCTAGTTTTATATTTAGAATGCAAATTGCAATAACACTGCCGTTTGATTATTTTGAATATCCAACGTATTTGTTTTGAAAATGCATTAACGAAAATTTTGTATGCAAAATATGCGTGTTCTACATAAAAATAAAAGTTCAAAGTGCTTTTCAACAGAAATCTCTTTAAATAAATTCTTGCCGAAAGAATCCTAAGAATCTTAAATGTATTCCTTGGCCCACCTTGAAAGTGAAAGTGAATTAGTTTCAAACTGGAATTAATTTAATCACATTCTTATGATACAATGATATAATAGTTTCTATTATCTTGTTTTACAGAACCCATATCACTTGGAAAAACCTTGATGCGTTATGGCAGTCCTGACTTAAGGATATTATCATTTGCTCCGAATGAAGATGTTATTATTCTTAGTAAATCTGCAGGGTCAAGGGCAGATCTGTGGGGTGCCGAAATCAAAGGAAAACGCGGTTACATACCCAAATCGCACGTTCGGGAATATAAGATATTACAGAAAGATGTAAAATATTTGGTCGATACGGAAGATAATAAAACATCTACCCCTGAAGTGCCTTCTAAAAATGAAGAAACAAAAGAAGTACCTTCTCCTGCTCCCGTTCAACAGCCGTATGAAGTAATTGATGGTACTACTTTTTATCCAACTACAGAAGATGTTACAAAACCAAGTGTTGTTGAAAATCCTGATCTTGGAATTGATAATCTGAGTCAAAAACAAACTGAACCTTTGAAGACATCACAAGAGAAAGAAGCAGATAAAATAGTTTCAAATCAGATTAAAGAGGAGAAAGAAGGACCAAAGGATGTTGTAGATAAACTACCATTGGAAATAGAAAATTTAGTTGATGATGATTTAATAAATAAACTTGAAAATAAGGATGAATCATTAGTAAACAATGTGTTTTCTTCTTTAAAAAATTGGATAAATGAAGGTAGTGGTACGGATAGTGGGGTGGAGGATGATGAGGAAGATGGTGAAGAAGAAGACGAGGAAGAAGATGGTGAGGTTGAAGATGAAAATGAAGAATATGATGACGAGAGTCCTGGAGATGTGCAAGAAATCGCTAAGCAGACGAGTTCAAGAGAAGGTGGCAAAACAGCAGAGCAAATTGTTACTGAAGAGGGTAAACAAGATATAAAACCTGACGTTACTGTAGAAGCTTCAGATAATTCAAAACAAAGTAACGTCAATGTAGACATACCACCACCTGTAGTAATAAATAAAGAATCCATTAATGAAAATCTGGATGACAAAACAATAAATGAAAAGGATATTGAAAAAGATTCTGACAAAGATCCACAAAGTTTAGAACAAAAGGGATTAAAAATAGAAGAGAATATAGTTGTAAATAAGGAAATTAAACCGGAAGTACTTGAAGAAGGGTTAAGAGATGCTGGTGTTCATGCTCAGTATACCACAGAACAACCTAGTTATGAGATTCCATTGCCTATGGAACCATATAGCACAGATGAAGTTACTCCAAATCCTATAGAAGCTAACCCTATGTTGTCGGTACCAGAAATGGTAAGGGAAGATATTCAACCAGAAAGTTTGAAAGAATCAAAAATTATAAAAGAAGAAACTGTGGAAGATTATTTTAATAAAGCAGATATATTAGTGGCTGATTCAAACAATGATTTAAATGATACAAAAGTGGCTGAAGACATGTTTCAAGAAAATCTGATTATTAAAACTACAAAACAAGAAGAGCCACAATCTGATGAACAGTCTGAAAAAGATTCTAATCCAGATGACACAATGCAAGAAAGTCCTACCAATATTGAAATTGAACAGAAACAACCACAATCTGAAGAAACAATTAATAAAGAAGTGGAACAACTGGTTGAAAAGCCATTGGATTTTGGACAAGAAAAACATGAAGCCGAACAACATTCAGATTTAGATCAACAATTGAAGGATGATACTTTACAAACAGAACATCAGCCAGAAACTATGACTCCACCTTTAGAAAACACGACCCCACCTACAGAAAACACGACCCCACCTTCAGAAAATACATCTGAAACATCCTCAGAAACACCAGATGATCCTTCAGGATTATTTTCTGGAATATATTCCAGTGTATTTGGTAATTCAGATTCAAATGATAACATTAACGCTGATCAAGAAATTACAAAGGATAATGGGGATATTCCCGAAGTTTCCAAAGGAGAAGAAGCAGTAGCTGTTGATGAACAATCGGAGAAACAAGCTGAGGAAAATATTGAGCAAAATAATGAACAAAAAGTTGAAGAGAATATTCAAGAAAAGATTGAAGAAAATATTCAAGAGAAAGTTGAAGAAAATGTAGAGGTAAAATCAACAGAACCAAATGAACCAACAGCCAGAGATATTCTATGGGGTTCTTCTATTAGAAAAGAAATCGAAGAAAAGAATGGAAAACACCAACACGATTTTGATTCACTCGTGTCACGTCAACCTAATGGTATTATTTTTATTATATTAGTGTATAGTAGCCAACTTAAAACTCATTGTTGTAAATCTTATGTTTATATCAACTGAGGATCTGCATGAAATGTGTATTGGAAGTAAAACAAACATATCTCGATCTTATCATTTACAAAACCATATTTCTCATTCTTTTCTAATTATAGCACTACATTGGTAATAAAAAGAAATTAAAAATTAATAAAGCTTGAAAAACATAATTTGTAATTGACGATTTTACCCACCAGTGATGTAAGTCATAATTACATTTGGGTCTACCATATTATTCTTATAAATGTTGGTGTACTTGAATTTGCACAGAGGATGCAGTGCCAAATTTGAATTTTCTCTTTAAATATTTTAGGCACAAAAATATTTTAAAAATGTAAAATAGCATTAAAATTTAAAGTAGTAAAGATCAACAGGACTGATGATTGTTAATTATCTTATTGCTTTCTAACTTAAACTAAAATAAAAACATGAATTGCACTATCTTGACACCTAACTTCACGATTAATTGGTACTAATAACATTTTCAACACCTTACCAATTTTATAAATATAAAAAGTAGATTGCGATCAAAGCGCCTTAGTTCCTAAAATCTTCACTTGAGATTTGTTTGTTTTACCTTCAATATACATCACATGCACAATATATTATCTTTCAATATTGATAATATTGACAATAATTAAGGTTATGATTGTGAATTACAACTGTCAGTCACAGACGCAGTTTTTTGTTTTCATAAATCCACGAGCCAACTGATTTGAATAATTTTTTAATGGCTTCCACGACCTCACTTTTTCTCACTTTTACTAAAAATTTTATCACTATTTCAACTATTTTAGTTTGAGATGCAAGTTTTTAAAAATCTGTATGAATTAGTATTTTATTCATAATTCAATGCTGCTTTTAAAATATGAGATTTGTTTTATGGAAATCTTTGTCACAAACAATCCATTACATTAAATTTAAGTTCAAGAAGATACATTCAAAAGGATTTATAAGCTGGAGAAAAGCAAAAGTTTGATTATTAATCATTGCTTTTGCAATTATAAAAATAGATATATGTTACAAACAATACCAACGAATTAATAAGATAAATTTCTTATAACAAATATTTTTAAATGCAAGCTATGGTCAATTTGCCTTGTTACAGAGTAGTCGCCCTTCTAAAGTTGTGTACAGATATGTTGACTTTTGAGTGCATTGTCGTTATTTGCCAAAATATCAAAAATTCTTATTAAAAAAAATTGTAAGAAATTGCCTTCCAGATGTTCCAAACTTACTTTTTATTATATGGGCTGTACTCTATAGCTGAGATACCTAATGTCAGAAGAAAAATAAAGAGAAACTTTTAATGTGTTTTAGCTACAGAGAACACTCTGTATAATCAAAAGTACAATAGAACTCGGTTATAACGTCATCTAAGGGACCGGAAAGTTTTTGTCGTTATAACCGAGTGTCGTTATATGTGAAGTACTAATTTCAGACCAAGAAAAAATGCTAAGTGTGCTTAGAAAAGTATTATAATTCAAATTTAATTAATATACAATATCAATAGATTACAAAATACTACTACTACCTAAATAAGAATGCACTTACATTAGCGAATATGGTATATGCATGAAATGCTCACTGAGAAAAGTCTGTTATTTTTGACTGTAGGCGTTTTTTCACGTAAAAATTGTTTATCAATGTCATTTTCTAAATCATATACTTTGTGCATCTGTTGAAGTTTCCATAGACCTGTAATATGTTTTTTAAACTTTTATTGCACTACGCACTTCCTCATATGATGGCACTGCATTTTCCACCTCTGATGTTTCTTCTTCGTCTTCTTTATCATCGTTATTTTTGTTATCTGGAGATTTAATTTGCTCCACAATATCTGCATCTGTATAAGATTCATATGCTATTAAACCATCTATAGTTTCATATTCGGTAGCAGCAGAAGATAGAAATTCTTGATTTTCTGAATCTTGAAGCCTCTGAATGAGTTTTGATAGGAGAATGTCTTCGTCATTATCGTTCACATCAATAGCTGTTTGACTTTTACACAATTTTGCATGGCGAAAACAGTTTTCTATTGTTAGCGAACTAACATTATGCCAAGCTTTCTCCAAGAAATCGACTGCATCTAATAAAGAAATCGTTGTTTTGTTGTTAGTATCCTCCATATTAGCAATAATTTTTTGTAGGAGAATTCTGTACTGACACTTAAGGCTTCTTATAACGCCTTGATCCATAGGCTGAAGGACGCTAGTACAATTCAGGAGAAGAAACACAAGCTTAAATGTTTTTCAAATTTTCTAGAACTGGGTGTGCCGGGCAATTATCAACAATGAGTAAAACTTTTTTTTGTTTTCCAATAAGTTCTGTCCCATTTTCGAATTTCTTCTTGAAAAATCTTGGAAGTCATCCATGACTTTCGATTGGCTTTGTAATTCACTGGTAGTGTTTTTATGTTTTCGAAACATCTAGGATTAATCGATCTTCCTATTACAAGCAGTTTCTTTTAATCTGTACCAGTCATATTAGCACATACGAAAGCGGTTATTCTATTTTTGGGGCTTTCTACCTACACACTTTTCATTTTTAAATTTTAACATTCTATTTGGTAGAAGTTTGTAAAAAATCCCAGTTTCATCGCCATTATAAATTTCTTCGTCTGCATTTTTCTTGTAATTTTGGCCACACATCTCGTAAACAGTTTTCAGTGTCTTGAAGATTTACACTTTTTGCTTCTCCACACACTTTTCCAAAACTTATGCCAAGTCTCTGTTTAAAACGGTCTAACCAATCTATTGGAACACTTGAAGTTATCGTCGCCTAATAAACGTCCAAATTCTTCGGCTTTTTCCATAAATATTGGCCCATTTAGAGGTAAACTAGCACTTCTACACTGATTGAACCATTTAATTAACGCGCTATCAATGTCTTTTTTTTCACACAACTTTTTTTTTTTAACTTGTCCCTTGCCCTCTTGATAACCTTTCAAAATTTTGTCTCTATTTTTTATTATCGTGCACACTGTGGAGTTCGTCATACCAAAATCACGGCACACATCTGCTTTTTTTCTTCCACTATCAACAGCTTTAATTATTGCTACTTTATGTTCTAGCATTAAAGCTTTTCTTTTTAAATTTGCTCTTTTTTCAAAAAAAGTAACTCTCCCGATCCGATGATAAATTTATTAAGACTGAGAAATCTAAACATTTTTGTTTAAGAACGTGTCTATTCCCACTTTCTAAATTTCTAAGGGGTTTGTGACAAGTTATAAATTACAGATTAGTTACTTGTGCAAGCTAGAAATTTCTTTTGTATTCAATGATTTACAACCTACTTTTTGAAATTCTACCAAACAATAAGACATTTTACTGAACGGAGAGTGTAACGATAATTTAAACTTCTGCAAACTGTATTCTGGTTATGGAAAAATACAATTTTAGGAGTTTGGAAGGCGCTTAAATATGACATAACAACTGAGTTTTATGTCGTTATGAGTGCGTACTTCAGTGTTATGTAGCATAGTAAAATCACGGGACCAGTAAAAACTTGACGTTATATCAGAGTTGTCGTTAAATCCGATGACGTTAAATCCAAGTTCTACTGTACTTTAAAACACACAGAAGGTATTTCCCTATAATCTTTCTTAATATAGAATATTGATATTTTGATAGGTGATGATGATGCATACAAAAGTTGACCTGTCTGCAGGCAATTCTGAATGCTGATCTCTTCATAACTAAGATGAATTGACCGTAGGTTCAGAACAAACCTATGATCTGTAGAAATCCACCCTATCAGTTTGCCAGTGTTATTTATTAACATCTTGTATGTATTGTTGAACAATACTATATTGATCTCATGGTTGTACTATTTAGTTTATAATCAGTTTATTAATAGTTAACTTGAATTTTTAAATCAAATAAGTTAATAGGGCCATTTCACGTCAAATCACCTAACACCATGTGCCCTCATGTCTCAGAATTTGTTCATATTTCTGTCCTGTATAGACACATATAAGTTAGGACTAAATTAATTTTTTCAGAACTTTTAACACAAAAATGGCTTGATTTTTATTACAAATATTGCACAGCTTCATGTAATGTTTTAATAAAATGCACATTAGGGTGGTTCAAAAAAACCTTTATGTCACTGGTCTGAATAATTTTTTGCAGTTTTGTGCCTTTAGGTGAGATATTATAATGTACCAAATTTTGGCCCAATCGGACAACGTTAACACGTGCCGCATCAAGCTTGAAGTTTGAAAAAATTGGTAATTTTCATGTTTTTTCGAACGTGTTCTTTTCTAGACATGAAATGGGGGCTCAAAAGCAACCAAGATAGTTTGTTATGGATAGTACGATACATAAGGGACATTTTGGTGCCAAGTTCATCAAAATCGGTTGAGTAGTACCAAAGTTACAACCATTTTTTCAAACTACTGAGTGTATAGGGATACTGGAGCTAAGTCACCAACTCGTCGTTAAGGCCACATTTTCACAGTGGGTAATGGACAGCAGATGATACTGACACTTTTAGTACATACATTAATTATAATCTTGACACGGAAGACAATGAGAAAATCTTCTTTTTTCCGCTAAAATTTGAATCAGATGGTAGAAAATATCAGGTCTAAAAGCACAAGAATTGACTTTTTTTAACAGACAGACTTTATTTACATAATTCGATAGGACATTAAAACAATTCCTGCAATTCTCGTTTTGTGGTTGTTGGATATTTCCTCCGGTACCGCTGTACGACCTAAAAAAAAAAAAGAAAAGTAAGTGGATCAGACTAACTATATGTGAACTGAAATGTAACAATAATAGCAAATGGCGTATCTGCAATAAAATTGCTTTTGTGCCTCATTGCTTGTAAACTTCTGATTAAATTCTTTTATGAGCTTCAGTGCCCTTTCCGCTGAGCATTGACATATTTTATTCCGCTGATAATCTTAATTACTTCTATATATCCGCTGTCTTTGGGCCATAAAACTGAATTTTTTTTAAGAAACTGAGTGTCGATTTGAAATCTCTCGAAACATCGTTATGATTTCGAATAAACCAGTACAGCTGGCAAAGCCGGGTTTTTTAGTCGGGTCTTTACGCGGCCCAGGTCGAGGCCCAGATTCAGGTCAGACTGGGCCTCAATTTAAAAATTTATTGGGCTTTTCTGGTCAATATGGCTGTTTGGGCCTCTCGACTTGTTTGGTCTTGTCGGGCCTGTCAAGCTGTCGGAACCTATTGGCCTTTCGGGCTTCTCGGGTCCGTCGGACCGTTCTGGCCGTCGGGCCTGTCAGGGCTTTTGGACTTCTTGGGCCTTTTTGATCTCTCGGGCCTGTCAGGCCTTTTGGACTTCTCGGCCCCTGGGGTTTCCGATCTCTCATGCCATTTGGGACTCTTAAGTTGTTCGGGTTTTGCACCTCTCTTGCCCTTTGGGCCTCTTGGGCTGTTCGGGCTTGTTGGGCCGGTCAAGAAGTCGCCGGTATTTTTTCGGACCGTGTCAAGTTTGCCTCCAGTCGGACCGGACCGGACCGGACCGACTCTGGTAATTTCTGTCCATGCAAGGTTTTACGAAGAAGTACAAAATGAAAATTAAAAAAGTTGTGAGTACTGTAGTGTTGCCAGATATGGAGATTTTTCCCCAAATTGAGGATTTTTGAACTTGGTGGGGAAATTATTGAGAATCTTAAAAAAGTGGGGATTTATTGGTGATAAATTAAAAATTTTGAGTAAATTTGCAACTTAGTCGTTTTTTAAATGGAAAAATAATATTTTTTCGAGTTTGCTTTATTATTGTTGGTAATAATCAAAGTTTTATTTCTGTTATTGGAAGTGTTGGAGTAAGTACAAAATTTTATAAATGAACAAGTTTCTGAGAAATTGATAAAAAAGATTTTTTCCATTTATTGTATAGTTTCCTGGACACATATTGGAGGTCCGTAAATAATACCAGTGTGCTGTGAAATGTAGGTTCTTCTATTAGCAGTCATTTGTGATCGAAAAGATTAAGGTTAGATTAACATAGGAATGCTATTTCCATTATTTTATCACAATTTATGTTGGAAATCAGGAAATTGTTAAAAATTGATTGCTGTGTTGGTAGTTTTGAACACATCCTGAAGGTGTGTGTGTGTGTGTGTGTACTTCAAGGTATTAGCCGGCATTTGTGATCGAACTTGTTGGGGGATACATACCTTTCACAATATGCTATTATTTAAGGACCTTGGAGAAAAAGTTGATTGTGAGGTGATCACACTACTGTCACAATAGTGAAATGTATCGTTAGAAACTATCATAAATATTATAAATCTTCAGGTTTGGGAATTTATGCTAGTTATAGCTATAATTGCCCTTTCCTTCGCTGTTTTGATACATTTTGACGAAGTTTAACGCCATCTGTTGGTTGATAATTTTTACCTACAGCATAAAAGATTGCTTGTGTTCACATGCAAGTAGCAAGTTACCGCATTGGCGACTCGTTTGCAAGCAAGTAATTACTGACACCAGCATTATTTCAAGGATTTTTGTGTCGGTATCGGCGACATTTTTGTTAGATGGGTGGGGAGAAAAATTTTTTACAGCTGACAACACTGGAGTAGTGGCACTTTTTTTGTTCCATCTAAAGCCCTGCCTAGCTATTTACTATTTCTCACTTTATTTGCTAAATTCACTCTTTTTTATACATCATAGCTTGTGGAAGCCCTGTAATAACCTCTGAGAAGAATTTCCACATTTTGTAAATTTTATAATAAAACAGATGGTTTTAAGTTATGCTTGACAAGTAACTTCTATTTGTCTTATTTATTTATCTAAGTATCCAAACAGATCTTAATTATCTTGAGGTTATATTTCCAGACGAATTAAGCTGTGCTGCGGATCCATCCCTAGATGACTGTTTAAATCAACATGAACATCCTGAACCTGAAAATAGTGCTGAACAGCCTAGTAATCAAACATTTTCTGTGGAATTTCCTCCTATTGCCTATGAAGTACTTACCATTATAATCATAGCAGCCATAACGATTGTGATATTCCTGTGGGGGCATATGTATATCGAGAAAAGTAGACAGGAAGGTCCTTTAATAGCAAAAATAAATGATTTACAAAAGGTGTTTTTAATAACCAAAAAGGAGAATGAATTATTAGTTGAGAGAATTGGTCAGTTAGAAGAAGATGCTTATGAAAATATGGAAAGTGTTTCGAATGAGGTTGTACAAAGTTTAAAGGATGAATTGCTGGAGGCTCATAATGCAAGAATTGCATTAGAGGAACAAATACAAAATCTTGAGAAAGAGTTAGAAAATTCTACAGAAGTTGGTTTGGAATTGAATAGAATGTTATCAAATATTTTAAGTTCAGAAAATGGTAGTGATATGTTAGTAGCAAATATAGAACAATTACAGAGGCAATTAATAGAACAGCAAAGTACTATTAATACATACAATGAAAATCTGAGTATAAAAGAAACTGAAAATCATGAATTAAGATTAGAATTGGAAATTAGTAATACTAAAGTTACGGATTTACAGGGTGAACTTAATAAGATCGCTTTAAATTTATTGAAAGCTGAAGACGATAAAGAACAGGCTCAAAGTAACTTTGAGGCTGAAATAAATTCTTTAAAAAAACAGCTAGAGACAAATTCAATTTTATTTAAAAATGATATGACGAAGGTGTCAGAGGAGCTTAATATAATTAAGCAGAAATATGAACAAACCCAAAGAGATTTAGATATAAAAACAAACGAATATGTGTTGCTAAAGGAAAATATAAATCAGCTTGGAAAGATTAAAAACAATGATGAAACACTAAAATCATTATTAGATTTAAGTTCAATTAAAGCTGAATTACTGCAATTAAGGAAAGATAAGGAAGTATTAATGGAACGTTTACAACAAGAAATTGATTCAAAGAGTGTACTAGAAAAGCAAGTAGAAGTTTCCGTTCAAGATGGCAAACTTCTGAAAGCCAAATTCGATGAGGCTGATCGAGAGAAATTAGAAGCTCAAACGAAGTTAGAAGTCTTATCAAACTATTTCAAAGACAGAGAAGATAAACTTCAGAAGTATGTATTTTATCTTTTTGTAATTTGCTTTTGCTAACAAATTTCTTTTAAGGGAACTAAACAAGCAAGAGTCCATGTGGATTGAAAAACAGGGTGAAGCCACATCTACGATCGAACGAATTAAATATATGCAAGAGGAATTGCAAAACTATAAGTATGTAAAATTTTCATTAAGATATCACATCTAAGACTGTTATGGAGGTAATATGAACTATACTTTGTTCAACTTAACGAACTACTCTAAATAAATGCGTTACTATCATGCTAGCCATGATCGAGCCAACTATTGCATATATTGTTTTCTAATATGTCACTTGGACAGTTATTTTATGTATTATCACATCAATATGAGCAATAGTCTAGAAAAGTGAAAGAAAACATAAAAAAATTTAAAAACGAATTAAAGACTGAAATTAAAATTAAAACATAATTTCAAATTAAATTTTAAATTCAAGTATAATTACCATTATTTTCCATAGTGAGTGTAAAACTATCTTAATTTAATTATAGAAAATAGAGAATTTCTCTTGTTTTAGTAGCTTGTTAAGTTGAACAAAGTATTGGTATTTGCAAAAAAATTATGTTACGAGGGTAACTGCAAAAATTTCTAGAAAGTACAAAAAAAACATTTGAAAAATTGGAAAAATGGTTTTATTGTTTTTCAAGATATTCTCCCTTAAGATTTATACATTTTTGCATATGCTCAAACCAATTGGTAAAGCAGTTTTTCTATTCAGAGAGAGATATTCCTAAAACATGCTCTTTATATGCTTTAACAAGCCTCTTCAGGCACAGAAAAATGCTGACCATGCATTTTGTTTTTGATTTGAGGAAATAAGAAGTCATTTGGTGATAAATCAGGGCTGTATGGACAATGAGACATTACTTGGATGTTTTGCTGCTTTAGATATTCAACTGTCAGAGCTGCTTTGTGAGGGCTTGCATTGTCCTGATGTCGAATGATTTTCCTTTTCATGTTATTTCGTTTAAGTTAAGCGATGGCTTGCGGCAAACAAATTGTAGCATACCATTCTACATTTACAGTCCTTCGATCCTCTATAGTAGCAATAGTAGCAACA
Source organism: Ignelater luminosus (assembly GCA_011009095.1). Classification (NCBI taxonomy): domain Eukaryota; kingdom Metazoa; phylum Arthropoda; class Insecta; order Coleoptera; family Elateridae; genus Ignelater; species Ignelater luminosus. The sequence goes on from VTPC01089970.1 coordinate 242,190, forward strand.
TGACCAGTAAAGACAAAGAAGCAAGCGATCATTTTTTTTAAACACTTCGAAAACAAACCACTTGTTGGTTTTGGTTCTTCTTGGAACACCCATACAGTTGATTGACATTTAGTTTCAGGTTCGTATGAATAGACCCAAGTTTCATCACCTGTAACAATGTCGTAAACCAGATTTGATGATCTTCGATTGAACTTTTTCAGCATTTCTGTACACCATGACTTCTTTTTTGAGTACTACTCAAGCTGTGGGAAACCCATCGAGCGTAAAGCTTCCTCAGATTTAAATGTTCATGCAAAATGTATGTACATGTTTCATGTCGATGCCAAGCGATGACTTAATCTCATGGTATGTCACACGATGATCCATCTCTATTATCTCACGTACAGCATCGATGTTTTTTGGAGCAACAGATGTTGATGGACATCCCTTAGAGTAGCATGGTCAGGACTGAATCTTGCAAACCAGTTATAAACTGTTGCATTGGAAGATGCTTCATCCTTAAAAGCTCTTCGAAGCTGTTCAATGGATTGTTTCAGAGTTCGGCCACATTTAAAAATCATAAAAAATCATGGCTCGATGATAATTCCATTTTTTCACAAATATACTTTTTCAAATAACTGTGTGAACAGTATTGTTTAACCTGCATTTGATCTGTTAATGCTACTAAGCATAAAAAATGTCAAATGTTACAAAAACAATATTAACAACTCTCCAGCTACGCTACAACTATATGATTCTAAAAATTTTTGCAGCTACCCTCATAGGCTACATGTTTGATGTGAAACAATGTTAATAAGTATTTAACACAATATTAATCAACAAAATAATATTACACTACAAAGATCATTAAAATCTCAGTTCCCAGTAGCCTGTGAAATTTTCCCATAGGGCATAGCTTAGATATGATGCACATCAATTAAGGCAACACAACCTACAAATCGTGCAAACTGTCAAACTGAAAATAAAAGAAGCTAAGACATGACTTTTTTCTCATTGCCTACTAGGAACTGCAATTATTTTTTATAATTTTTGCTGTTTGATGATTCTTTTTGACTTATGTTAGGTAAAAGATAAAGGTTATCAAATATAATTTTTTTCAATTGCCCTCTGTGTATGTATGTATCTATCTGTCTATTCGGAAATTTGAGCGCGTCACCATGGATATTATTATTTACATTTACTCAAAAATCAGATTGCCGTGTTTGAACTGCATCCGCAAACAAAGCTAACACAATTTTTTAACAAATTTGAAACTCAGTCATTCTTTTATTGAAAAACAATGCTTTTAAATTAAATTTAATCTAATCAATATTAATATGGGGTGGTTGCAGTGGAATCACATACACTTGCCTGTAAAAGCATTTTCGTACTGCACCGGACCGAGATCCTTTTCTTACTGCACCGGACAAGCTACATTTTCGTAATGATCCGGACCGCGTTTGTTTTCGTACTGCATCGAACGGTGTATAATTGCCTTTTAATTAGCTCACTGATATGAAAGTATTGGGTTTCAATTATTAAGTATAAACAACATTGTCGTTTGTACATATTTACACAGTGATGTACCTGGGCAGGGAGCGGAAGGGGCAGTCCGCCCCGGGCCACATCTAGTATTAAAGAAATGCCATTTATTAGTCTTTTTGGATGATTCAAATTAATCTTTGGTGTGCTTTAAATCAGTTGTTTTTGACACGGAGGAAAGACACTTCCTGCCTGTCATTACTTGTATGAATTCCATTTCAAATATTAAAGAATTAATGCAATTTTTTGATGATGTTACAGCCTGAAACTATGATGTCAAAACAAAAATTGAAGGACATCAAATTGTGGCAAATATTCAGACATCACACTCCCATTAGCAACCTTTTTTCGTACAACCAATAATAAAAGTTTCAGCATCAATGTCCCTTGCTTTTTATTCACACTGTATAATGAAGTGCTTTTATGTAGTTTAATTTATCGTTTTTATAACAAGTAGCATCGCATCATCTCGCTTAATACCTAATCTTGATAGTTCATATTCATATTCTTATTTTTAAATGCAAAGGGAAAAATAGCAGTTCCTGCTTAAGTTTACTAAAAACTGCAGTTAACCAAAGAACATTGCTTTTCAGCACTACAAATATTAAGCACAATCTGACTCATAACCAGAATTAAAGAACAAAATAGGTTCCCTCTTAAGTTCAATAAATCAAAAACACATATCACTTTTAGAATTAAAATATGGGTTTCAATTTCAGTTACGTTCATTAGATTTTTAAATATTTCTGTTTCGATTTCGTTCACTGAAAACAAGCAGTTACTTTTGGTTTTGGATTACGGTTTCATTTAGGTTCAGACCCCTGGTTAGAGTGTATTTGACATTGCAATTTACAAATTGACTTAGATTTTGTTGATTATTAACTGATATTTTTGAACAACTTTTAGCAACGCGATATTTAATTTAAGGTTATTGTCATTGTTTTAAACTCAAAACTAGTTTTACTCATCCAAAAGTTTTGTTTATATTAAATGTCCTCTATAAAATATGCCATCTTACAGCATAATCTTTTTTTCGAACGCAGCAAATTTGAATTATCATTTTTGTCTTCATGCATAAAATAGGATGCAACTCCTAGTGTTAGTACTTTTACTTCTTCTTTTACCTTTTACTTGTTTGATGCTACAGCATTTATGAAAAAAATAACATAAACATAACCTCAAATTCAGCAGACATTTTGCAGAATGCGACTTTGGAGAGATTGAAGGTAAAATAAGGTTATGTTTCACATTTCGAAAGTTTATTTATATTTCTAATCTTTAAGATTAAGAGATGCATATAAATTTTAATCAGTCAATCAATAGTTGTACTGCCAATCTCTCAATTCTCGACAAATGCAAATTCTATTACCTAATACTTTCTATTTATCATGGCCGCAGTGAATTTTTTGATACTCAGATAATCCACATAGTCTTGGAAAAATACATGAAAGTAATCAGTTTGACAGTTTGTAAAAGAATGCCGAGGGGCAAAGTGTTGTCTGAAGATTTGCGCAGAGTTATCATGAATTTATCAGCTGTAAAATTACTAAAACATTAGGATTATTGCATTATACTGTATGAGATATTATTAAATATCACAAAGAAACAGGTCCGATTGCTGCAAAGCAATGTTTCAAACGAAGTTCTGCTATAACGGATGCCTAATTACAAATTATGGGACGTTTGGTTAAGAAAAATCGTCGTGCTAGTTCCACAGTTCTCACTCCCCTCTGGAATGAAATTATAGAAAAAAATTATTCAAAATACACTACTGCGTGCACTGAAGCGTGTGGGTTATAATTTTTATAAGGTAAACATATTTTTGGTTTAGCGTTAGTACCCTTTAACAAAATTTTTCCCACCCCATTAGGCGAAACAGAAACCACTATTAACTAATAAACAAATGAAAAATTGTATGGTGCGGGCTAGAGCTTACAAAAATTGGACTTTGGAAGATTGGGGCACAGTAGTTTGGTCTGATGAATCACGTTTCGTGGTATCCATAGGTGATAGTAGGAGTAGAGTAATAAGAACTTTTATTATGGTGTGGGGCAGCATGTCTTCCTCCAGTGTGGGTAGACTGTATTTTGCAGATGGTACAATTAATGCTAACAAATACATTGAAATTCTGAAATGGCATCTTTTGCCTACAATTGAATCTTTAGAGTTAGACAGTAGGAAACGAGTTTTTCAACAAGATGGTGCTCCATGTCATAGCGCAAGAAAGATAAAAGTCTGGATGACTGAAAATAACCTAGAGACATTGCCCTGGGTCTCTAGTAGCCCGGATCTATCATCTATCGAAACGTTGTGGAACAGAATGAAAAAGAAGCTCAGAGAACATCCTGCTCGAACACTCAATGATTTGAAACGCAGACTTCAAAAGATTTGGGACTCATTTGTTCCGGATGAGTGTAAAGCACTGGTTGATACCATGCCTAGTCGAATTGAAGCTGTTTTAAAACACAAAGGCAGTGCTACCCAGTGGTAGAAAGCTGTATTTAAAACGTTAGTTTTGTAGTCTAAGAGTGATGTTTCTTAAAATCAAATAATATTTAATGAGTTAAGTTTAAATATGTGTTATATATATTGATATATTACTAATACATTCTTAGTTAATATAGCTTTTTGATTAACAACTTTAGTTTTCATTCATTTAACGTAAATAGAAATTAAGCAGCTAAAACGCATTAAAAAAGTAATGGGCGAACTGATCTGCAATAGGGTTCGCATATGGTAGTAGCTACTACTGCAAAAATGAAAAATACTGAATCTCATGCATCCAATGTTCCATCTTCCGTGTGATATTAAAATCTATTAGTAAGTTTTTTAAATAGGACTTGCTAGGTTTTAATATCACACAGCAGCAGTGTTCAATAAATAATTCGAGATGGCTTCCTATTGATTGAATTATTTTGAAATAGACATGGCAGCAAATCTATTCAATGGCTTTCGTTTTCTGTCATTGGAACAAGTTCAAAAATATTTAACTTTTGATGTATCAAATTTAACCTCACTTATGTAAGTTAATGGTTTTGACAGTTGAACTTCATAATAAAAATAATAATATGGCTTTATTACTGGTACACACAGCAACTCACTAACTAAATTTTTAACAAGATTTCCCTAGATTCTTATCTAAATCACAATGTTTTCTTACTAAAATTCTTAATTCATCATAAGAATCCAATGCAGGTCTAACGATTTGGGACCAGGAGCAGTTAAGCAAAGTCTTAGGGAAATGGAGCTTGTATGGTAGGATGCGCCGTCGAAAAAACAAAAAACAGTTCAAATACAGCTAGGGGCATCAATTTTCTGAAATGGATATACTTTGTGCCCAATATGTCATTTTGTAAAAAAATTTCAGAATTCTCCAAAGTGTCCCTCGACAGCTAAAGAGGGAAGGGCGTTTCTTTTTTATCCCCTCTGCCGCCTTTATTTGGTGTTCTTTAATATTGAAACTTGTAATGTTGTTTTCCTATATCTCAATCCACCTTCCTTGAAAATTCGTTTGGAAGGGGAGGATGAAGTTCGGAGATACAGAATTTTCAATTTCTTTGCTAATTCGTCGTTTTTGGTTTTTCGCCGTTAGCGAATCATACGTTCTATCATTTTGAAATCTTCACAGTCATAAAGATTATGATAAACTACGTGAAAAGCGAAAAATCACTTTCTGCATGCACGCATGCATTTCCTGATTTATTTTTTTGCTTCAAGAAAACGATGGCATATTTACTTTGAATCCCTAGTAAAATTTTATTTTCAGGGTTTTGAAGCCGTTTTCTCCAGAATAAACACAAAAAAGTGCGAATGTAGACGTAAATTACTATTATGATGAATTGGACAGTGTTTCTGTATTTCAAAGTTAGGTACTTCTAGAGATTGAGATGCAGTTTTGTAGTTTGAATAGAACATTAGAATCACCGAAGCTACCAGAAACAAGTCTAGAACTCACGGGTGTATGGTTGGGAGGGTGAGTGTGCGGTGTGCTATGGAGATGTTAAAACGCTATTGGTATGTGGCTTTATAGTTATGATCTGCAAGGTAATGGGGAAAAACAAAAGAGAGTGAAAGTTCATGGGCGTGCGGTTGGGGTGGTTGTGGAGACATACCTTGCACTGTTGAATTCGTATGGTGTGGGCTGTGCCAAGAGTTATCATAGGTGTAAATTTTTCAGATACATATAAATGGATAGCAATATTCATTCTCAATCTGCATATTGGACTTTGAAAATTGAATGCACGAGAATTAACTTTAAGACCATAGCAAATATAGCAAGTTTGAGTTTGACAATTTAGTGTGCAAGTAAAGTTAGATACACAACAGAACAATCAAATCCTAATTTCAATAAGTAACCATTTTTAAAGTTAAAATCATGTAATATTTGGAGAAATAATTAAATTTGGAGTTTAGATAAAATCAGTTTTAACGATTCTTTTAATGTTAACTTTTTTATTTTAATAGGGCTCAGAATGAGTCTTTAAAGCAAGAAATAGTGGCGCAAGAGGTGCAAATGAAAAGTCAAATATCAGTTTTGGAAAAGAAGGCTCATGAAAATTGGGTAGCCGCACGACAAGCTGAAAGAAAACTGGAGGATGCCAAACATGAAGCAGCACAATTAAGGAATAGAATTACATTACGTGAAAGGAATCTTAATGACGAAAAAACGCAAAATCGTAAGTTAATTAGTATTTTAAAATAAAACTCAATAAAAATCAGTTACATAGTAACATGTTCAATTTGCATATCAATCAGTAGCAGGCATTTCATTAAACTTGCAAATAGTTAATGAAATTTAAATTTTAAGTCATATAAAATTGTTAAAAATTAAAAACTTTTTATTATGCAGGTCTCCAGTCTCCACTAGAACAAAATGGAGAATTACCTGTATCACCACTACACATGACAAACGATACAGCAGCATCTCCTCCTTTGTTGTATGGTACAAGAGACCATTTAACCACTTCGCCACCACTCCCTCCAGGTCTGCCACCTTTCCTACCACCACCTCCAGGTGTACCATTTATGCCTCCTCCTCTTGGTGGAGCTCCTCCTATGCCATTACCACATGGTTTCCTACCACCACCACCACCGTCTATGTTACCTGGTGATCACAGGCCTCCACCACTTGGTAGAATGTCTTCCCCACCACTAAATTCCCGTTATTCTCCTGACACGAGAGCTTATTCTCCTTATAGTAGGAACAGTCCATACCCCACTTCAGATGATGATTATGGTAGATCATCACCTCCACCTCCAGTATATAGAGGATATAGTCCATACAACAGGGGAGATGAAAGACGTGATTTTAATAGACCCCCTCCACCACCAATTAGAGGTAGTAATAGGAATAATAAAGGTAAGTTGCAAAATACTTTGTTAAAGAAACCAATATACATAATGCTAATTATTCTCCTGACACGAGAGCTTATTCTCCTTATAGTAGGAACAGTCCATACCCCACTTCAGATGATGATTATGGTAGATCATCACCTCCACCTCCAGTATATAGAGGATATAGTCCATACAACAGGGGAGATGAAAGACGTGATTTTAATAGACCCCCTCCACCACCAATTAGAGGTAGTAATAGGAATAATAAAGGTAAGTTGCAAAATACTTTGTTAAAGAAACCAATATACATAATGCTAATTTTTATTATAGGTGTAACTCATAGTTCAGGTTCTGCAAATTCAAATGAATCTTTAGAAAAGTTAAATCGACATAATTCAAAGGTTTAGCACTTTACTTGTTGCTTTTATTATTAGTCATCAATATCTGCATTTTTATTTTATAATATTGTCAGTTAGTAGTATCAGAAGAAGGTTTTTATTAAGGGCTAAGTTCGATTTTGTGATTTTTTTATTTTATAATAGTGAAATGTGTTTTAGGAATACAAAAACGAACTCTGCTGTAATGTGCTATTTTAAGTACAAAAATGGTAATTTAACAGAAGTTATTATTACAGCTTTACACTTGTTTTATACATACATAGATCATATTTTCGTATTAGTTCATTTCATAAATGGTGTAGTTAAATGTTTATTTAAGTATAAATAATTTTGAAAAGTGTGATGATGATGATGGTGATGATGAGTCTTATTAACTAAAAAAAGAGAAATATAAAAAAAAAGTTGTACAAAGTATAAATATGTAAAAAATTCTTGTATTTTTTAATACAATTTCATACTTATAAAAAAAATAAGATTGGAAATTGGTGATAAAAACAAACTAGACTTTGCAGCCAAAATATATTTGTATGTCATTAAAGAAAAAAATAAACAGCCTACTCTCATAATAATCACATAGAGTTAATAGAATTTTGTGTTTTAATAGTGCGTATCAATAATGATGCGTTATGTCTGAAAGAAATGATTATTAAATGCATCTGATGTGTTCCTGAAAATAGTTGCATCTATACAAAAAGTAAATTTGTTGAATTTAATTTACTATCCTATTAATTGAGATATATCGTCTGTAAAAATATACCTATGTATAAAATGTGATTAAAATTATACAATAAAATATTATGAATTTAATAGTTCCAATCTATTAGACAATTATGGTAATTTCTAGATTTATACTATCAAGAAGTTTGCAACAAACACGTGGAAAATCAGGACGGAATTTGGTGTAAACTAGTGTGCCTTGATATTGTTTTAATAAATGTCATTTTGTTAATAGGTAGAATGGCGCCACACTTGTCAAACAAGAGAAACAAAAATATACGTTAGCTCTCTACTGCCGTGCTTGGGAAGAACGCAGTAACTACAAAACCACTGATTTTGAGGAAATGACGTTTAAATTACAACAGAAGCATTTGTAAATCACATAGGCAGTAACTGAATTTACCTTAATAATTTGCTGGAATACAATATATACTGCTTTCTTACATTGTAATAGATAGAGGAAGCTTAGACGAATCCAATGATACCAATATCTCAATTTTTTATTTTTTGTAGTTACTGCGTTCTTCCCAAGCACGGCAGTCTACTCGCATGTCGAATGTAAAGGATGGAAGAAGAATTTCCTGTTAAAATTCTTCTTCTTTCCTTTACACCCATGGTGCGAGCAGAGAGCTAATGTATATTTTTGTTTCTCTTGTTTGACAAGTGTGTCTCCACTCTACCCATTAGAAAAACGACATTTAGTAAAACAATATCAAGGTACACTAGTGCAAACTTCTTGGCAGTTAATATCTTAAATCTGTCTTAAATAGTATATTAAAATACAAGTTGCAGAAGGCATCTATTCGAGCACGAATTTGAAATTCCGAAGAGCCGCATAGCGGCGAGTTGAGGAACAAATGAGTGCTTGAAGGACCTTCTGCAACGAGTGTTTTATATTATTTTTTCTATTTTGCCGCTTTATACCATTTTCCAAATTAAAAAATAAAAATTTTAAATCTAGTGAATTTTATGGTGGTTGGTGACATTTATGTGGCGTAATTTTGGGCGGCTGTGAAAAATATTTTTTTTTCAGTGTTATTTATTAATTTGCTTTGTTCTTTGATGTATGACAGTTCAACGCTACCAACATCAATACAGTAAATTTTACTAGTCTATTCTATCACGCCAATGACTTATTCTAACATTCAAATGACGTCATTTGGGTGCTTGAATAGACTTATTCTAAACGCAAAATAGAAAAACATTTTTATATCATCTTGTAAGGTATGGTTGAAGTGTTGCTAAGTTTTCTTTGGAATCTCATTTAGACATCGTATAAGTGTATAATTCATTTGCTTTGAAATATTCGACAAGTATAATTAAAAAAAGAGACAAATAATCTTAGTGCCTACTTTTTTGGTACAACTTTTATTTTTAAAGTGCAACACCTAGCTTTCAGATATTCTGAAATAATGAAGATTTAGTGTTCTGCAACATTTTGGACTTTTTGTGGTGTTAAGTTGGAAAATTTAGAGAAAAAGCAGATATAGAAGGAATAGCAGTGTTTGAATATTTAGGAATCATAATAAGCAATGATGAGAGAAAATAAAGCTAATTCATTTGACTAACAAGACTGGCAGTCATTGTTACATGGTTAGATGAGAAGTTTTCATCTTTGTAAGCAGCTCTGCTTAATATGCAAATATCATGTCTGTTTTTATCAAAATCAAGATTCTTAAATTATTTGTTAAAAAACATTTTAATCTTTCTTTTTCATTAATAATCAAAGTCTTAAAATAAATGAGTGATCCATAAAATCTGTGTTGTCCTCGGTTGGCCATAATCGACAAATTCAGTATATCGAATTATTATAATAAACTGACCGGCAAAAAAAAACCGGCCACTCTAAAATATTTCCAAAACCATTGTAACAATTATTATTTTAACCAGTGATTGATATTTGATTTAAGAACCATTCACTGTTGACACAGGATGTACAGATTACCTAAAAAAAAGGGACAAATTAATACAGAATTAAATTTAATTTAAGAAAGTAACAAAAACAGTCTAAATACGATACTTTCTTAATTAAAAACAATAAATGTGGCTGTTTATATTGGACTTCCTGATAATTATTAGTAGTGTCTATGTCCTCCTCGAGCTTAAATTACATCATTCAACTTCCGTGGCATTGAAATTAATAATTCTCAAAGTAGTTTTGCTAAATATTTCAGTTTGGCCGGTTTTTTGCCGGTCAGTTTATATGCAATGACAGATAATAGTAATAATAATAATAATAATAAATGCCTTTATTTGCCAAAAGAAAAAGAAATCTCATAAACACTGTCTGTGAAATAAGAACGTGTACGGCGTAAGTAGACAAAATACTGGAATATCAGGTAGGCTATGTAAAAACAAAAATACTGCATATCTGTCAACAGAGCAGTATAACAAATACAGTATGTGTTTTATTCATACATGAGTAATATTATGTCTCTTAATAATGAATGCTGCTTATAGGAAACGTTTTGAAGCCGATTTCTTGCATTGCCATGAAATGGGACCAAGAATGTCAGTAGGAGCTGCTGCCAAATATCTTAAAAAAAATCAAAATCATTTTTTAAGAAGTGCATAAAGCATTATAGTATACATAAAAACGTGGATAATCTTCCAAGCCGCGGAAAAATTAGAAAGACTACTTCCAGAGAAGTTACTTTGGATAAAGCTCAACAAAAACTTTCTAAAAAGGGAATAAAAATATCTAAAATCACTATTAGAAACCGCCTTTGTGAATATGATATCAACATCGAAGTACTTTATTAAAATCACTTCTTACTGACATTCAGATAAAAAAACGAATGAAGTGGGCACAAAAAACTGAATCGAGATTAGGATAATGTAGTATTTATGGATGAAGCATTGTTTTGGTTGTCAACATCTATTAAACGTGTGTGGTGTGTAAAAGGTAAAAAACTCATTCAGCGCACTGTGAAACACCCTGGAAAGATTCACGTTTGGGGATGTTTTAACCGTAGAGCTTTTGGAAGATTAATATTTAGACAAAATCTAGATGCAAAATTTATGAAGGAAATCTACCAGCATGCGTTAATACCATCTGCATATAAATGGTTTGGGAAAGGAAATCGCGACTGGCTGTTACAAGAGGACAATGGTCCCAAACATAGAAGTCGACTTTGCTCTATGTGGAAAGAAAAAAAACAGTGCACAGATGTTTGGGCGTTAATGAAGATGAAGCTACAGGCGTCATAATAAAAAACCAAATACATTTAGCTCGTAAGGTAAGGGATATATGGAGAAGTTTACCAGTGCAGTACGCAGAAACATTAGTTGAAAGCATACCCCATTAGGTTAGAGAAGGTGTTTGATGGGACAGGAGGGAGGTATTCCAAAACAGATTAAGTGCAACACGCTCCATATATTGGAACACTACCAAACAGGTCTTGTAGATTTTCTGGAGGTGTTTGGTAAACCTTTTCCTTCAGAAAACCCCAAACAGAAAAATTCAAAGGATTTAATACAGGGGACCATGGTGGCTACGATATAGAACCATTACGACCTATCCAATGTTGCAAAAAAGTTTTGTTCAATCATTCCCTAACGTTACAGGCATAATGAGCTGATGCGCCATAATGCATCTAGATCGGTCCATTTCGCAGATTGAATGGAAAATCTCTATCAGTTCGTTAATGAATTGAAAATAATTTTATCCATTCGGGTGTTGTGGCAAATAAAAGCAATCTGTTTTAAATAAGGCAAACTGTGCATGTGTCAAAGCTGAATTTAATTAGAATTTGAAGTGGAGATTTGCAGTTTGCATGCTTCAACTTCGCCACCGAAGTCAAAGTTTAGCCAAGTCTACAGCGAATTTTTAATGTAAACATCTACCGGTGCACATTGGGGCGAAACCGTCAAAAACCGGATATTGGAGAAAAAAATAAAGTTGTATAAATGTACAGTTTTGGCATATTTTCTTGTTCTACATACAATTATCTATCTCAAAATATATTTGCATTGTACATTTCAATTGTTTATACTATTCAAAATATCTGATAAAGTTAATGTGTTGAGCAAGTAGTGGAAATGTGTCAATTCGACATAGATTCCTTTAAAAAACTCCCTGATAAAAAATAAACAAAAACAAAAGCTGAATGTCTCAAAACATATTAATTAACTTCTAAACTTTATGTTAATACCAATCTCATATCTAAAAATTATTTAAAAACATATAGTTAATATAATTAAAGCAATGAACTCAAGTGAATTCAAAATCCAATATTTCAAACTGGCAAAAAGTTTTTCCTCCAAAATCCTCCAAGCTGTACTGTACGCCACTTTGTCAAGGAAGATATTGTGATACAACACAATGTTTATTGAAAGTTTATAATTATCTTTTATATTTTTACATTTATAATTTTTTTTTATGTCAAATAATTTGGCCAAAAGTCAAATAATTGTGATTAAAGGTTATAATGTGATTATTTTATGCAACTTGGATGATCTTTTATTGATGATCTATAATAATGACACCATGATCAACACATGACCCATCTCTATCAAGTTGACAGTTAATTAATCAAACAGTTTTACATTTCATTTTTATTACTTCAAAAAAAAGTTTAAAATTTTGTTTTCTATTTTGAATATCTTCAAATTTAACTTATTTCTTTTTTATCTACCACCTTTTTTTATTCTTGTTTAACTTCACTTAACCACAACCTTGTTAACTTTATGTTTCCTGTTCCTTTTTCTGCAGATGTCCTTGTTTACATACACCCTTCACCGCGTAGGTCTTCCACAGTTGATTATCCAAGCCTCCTCAATATGTCACCGTTCAGTCCACTGGCTGCTTAAGTCCTCACCAAAGACATTTGAACCACACATATCAACGGTTCCATTATTCCTCCATACAATAAAATGTATTAGAATGTGAGTAAATGAAATAATGAAGTTACTCTTCGTTGAACTAATTAATTATTTTTGTTTTATATCGACCAAATTTGTTTAAATGTTCACAAAGATTGCAATTTGGAACTAATATTAACTTTAACTGAAATGTACTGTTGTCTCTCTCAAAGTTCATAAAATGGCACTAATCAAGTTATATTTTTTTTTGTTTCAATTTATGTTTCAAGTTTATAATTTAACTAACATAAACAACACTCACGTTAATTCACGAAGTTGTTCCTTCTTTTTTATTATATTTTCCATTCTCCCACATCAACAATAAGAAAAATCAGTAATCAGGATATGTACCATTTTATTAACATCATTCTTTTTAAATATGCTTCTTTTAATACAACTTCAATCATGACAAATGTAATTTTAATTAATAACTTTTCTTTTCTTTAATAAATTTTAAATAACTTTTCTACATTTCTAAACTCTTTAAAAAATTTTTTCTCTCCACTTCCTATCAAGAATTATTCAACAAATTCAACTGTTTTTTTTTACATAAACTTATCAATTTTTATCAATAAACAACTATCATGTAATCATATCATTTAACTAATCTAGAATGTTCATTTTCTTAACTTATTTACAAATCGTAAATTATATACTATATAATACATTTCCAAATATTTAAAATGTTCAATTTAATTGTTTGATACTTTGTTGTCACATTTTATGACTTTAAAATTGAATTTCGTGAAGATCATTGTCATTATTACTTTTTCTTATTTGGCCATTGCTTTAGATTTTTGAATATCATCACAATATGTAGTTTTTGGAAATATAAAATTTATATCCCCCTTCGTCCCCTTTTGTAAGATATTGTTAGTTAAGATTAGTTCAACTCGGTTCACACGTTTCGTGCCACATGCACTATTTCTCTAATAAAACAAATGAAAGCTGTGATTGTTTATAAAAATAATAAAACAGTTATTGAGTGGACATGAAAAACCATCCCCATCCCACCACAATTTTACGAGGGTTGGGAGAAATAAAAAAAGCTTTAAATAAAAATGCAACTTTCTGATAAGTTTTTCGGATTCCGAACGGATTCTTATTCAAACATAAAAAAAGCATTTCTTATTTCTTTCAATCCCCATGTAAAGGTGGCGGGGGTGGGGGTGGTTTTTCATGTCCATGAACAATTTTCTATAAAGAATCAAAAAATACAAAAAAATTGGGGTTCCCATTTAAATCTTCAAAACTACCCCTCACTCCACTCCCAAGTGGGGGTGGGGTGGTTTTCACGTGTCATGTTTAAATAGTTTTTTAAAAATAAAAAACGTATTTTGTAACTTACTAATCTGAAGTGCATTTCTCGAAATATTTAACCGTTTCCAGACTTTTCGGCCACCTCGTATATATATTAGATATCTACTAATATTGTAAAATCCATTAGAATTATATGTTATTAATATGTTAGTAAATGTTATTTTGATTTAATACTTGTCCAATTTCTATTCATTTATTGCGAAATATCAAAGTTATATACCAATAACCGAAGAATGAAGTGTTTGCCCCATTGTGCGGTGTTAAAACTAGAAAATCAACTTTGAATATAACGAGAAAAGGAAATAACTAGAAGTATTAAATTATTAACTAGTTTTACCAGCTTTTTTATGGACATTTTATTTGCCTGAGCAAATAGCTTCATTTTTTTATTTAATTGCTAAATGACTGGGTAAATATTATTGAGACAGGCAAATAGTGTCTACCTAAGTGATCTTTAGGCACATGTAAGTAAATAAATAATGTTTTGTAAAATATTGATTGATTAATCTATTTTATGTTACGGTAGGTCACTAAATCAAATGAAAAAATGCAAAATGTCCAGTAATTTTATTTAATTCAAGGTCAAGAATTTAAATTTTAAGGAAACAAAACATTGATGTATTAAAAGATAGGTTAGAATCTCGAATACCATGTGTAATGCACAATAATAATGTATTACTTCTTGTTTTAGGTTTTAAGTAGAAGATAATTTAAGAGCATGTTTTAGGAATGTTAACAGTAAACACATTAAATGTATTTTGAACAAAGGAAGGTGACTTGAAACATAAAAATTACAAAGATTGGCTTTGATTTCAAAATATATTGAGATTTCTGAATAAGATTACCATAAATAAATATTCCTCGTGACTATAAACAACTTTAATTCTAGAAATAATAATTTTATTTTATTTAGTATATCTGTACAATAGTTAATAATAATAATGAAAATATAAAAAGCTGAAATATTTCTGAACCGGTATGAAACTGTTAAATACACATAACCTCAATGATAAGCTGAATGCTGTTTGTCTAACAACGGTTCTGTCGGATACTGTTTGTCTAGAAAAACTGTGTTTAAATAGAATGTTATTATTTGCCTAAGCCCTAAGCAGTTAAAATTTTTCCAGGAAGAAACTATTTTCTTACACAACTATTTACTAGTGACATATACGCTTATTATTTGCATGCTGGTGCTTTTCTTATATTGTAGCTAATTCTTGCTTTACGAATTCGGTAACTGTATAAGTAATGAATGAGTTTTGGTTTTATATTATGGTATCTCATACGTACATTTTTTCAGTTTTTGTAATTTTTGAGCCTTGATTTATGATTTACAAAAAAATTTGTTATTCTTTAAAACTTTTATTTATTTCTCTCATTAATTTTAATTAATTAATTAATAATTTACTATCTAGTATGTTATACTTTTTCATTTTGCCAAATCTTGCTGTTATTTACCCAAACTATTCTTCATTTTTCATTCAGACAATTAAAAAAACTAAATGTCAAAATGACAAGAGATTTAAAATTGAAATTAAAAAAAAACAAGTTTTTCATGATATCTGTTTTCAACCAATCAAAATGGATCACCAACACGTCCTAACTCTTCTAACAATATTTTATAGAAACCTTAGCACCGCAAGCGGGCGGCACACTCAGTAGGGCGGAAAATACAGTGATCTCATGTTCATGCTCATTCTCATTCTCATTAATCACTACAGCATTATGAAAAATGTTCAATTGTTATGACAATATTTTTTTCTTCGTGTACATTTATTGCACGCATTGTCTTCGAACATTTTTCGTACAGGGCTTTTCTTCTCGGTTTTAGTCGGGGAATCTTTCTACGTGAAGCTGTTCCGCCAATTGTCGAACATCCTATATTATTATACAGTCATTAGCACACATTACGTCACGCGCAATTCTTAGCAACCACTTAACAGCACCTTTAAACAAATAAATAAATCGATGACAGTTGTAAATATCAACTGTTAAAATTAAAAATTTCAGTTATGTAATTTGTACAAAATTCTATTTTCATTTTAGTTTAATCGGTGGGTACTTGTTATTTTATATAATAAATAATTTATATGTTTTAGTTGTGAATGGAAATAGTGCACTTTTTACAATGAAGAGGTATGACATCTGGGAATTTGCTGCCTTGGCAGTCAAATGCTTCCTGCCAAGCTAACGATTCTGCAGATGTACTATGCGCCACAAAACATGCTTCAAAAGTTTTGTCGGAGCACTACCAGCTAAATATCGATTATAATTCACGTGAAGAATTAGTAAATTTACATTTTTTAACCCAAAAAAGTAATTATAAGAACACAGAAATAGGTAACTTTATAAGTTTTAATCGGAACACAAACAACCAAGAAAATTCTACAAATCGTTCGTTTATTCGAGATATGTTCAATCATTTACCATCGCTGCTCACTAACAACAAGGAAGATAATGCACTTCAGAAAACCACAGTTCCAATTAATATCGATGATAAATGCCAAATTAGCAAACAAACTTTTTCCGATCCTTTACAACCGCACAGTATTATAGATGTAATAAATAGTATAAATGATACTTTGGCAATTGAATCAAAATTAAACATGAAAAAAGAACATGAGAAATTCTTCAGCTTTAATACAGGAAATAACATAGTTCATCATCGGAGGGAACAAATAGAAGAGAATGATGCACCTAAAGATAATTCGAAGAAACATCGCAGTGGATCGGTGTTAGATAAGAATGTTAAAGAGAAGACTTTGTTATTATTGAAGCAGAAGAATAATATACAGCACTTGCAAGAATTGAGTGATAATGTTGTACACACATCGTTTAAAAATCAAGATGTATATTATGCTGTACCAGAAGTTGATAATCTAGTCGAACCATCAGTAAATACAAACGTCAAAGATTCTTTTGAAAGGTCTAGTTCTAACCACAGCAGATGCAAACGTAAAAAGAAACGAGTGCATCACACATCACTTGAAACAAGATATAAGGATGCTGACCATACAACATCGAATTCGAGTTCATTGAAACGTAGTAGTCAAGATAGTTCTTCAAAATTAAACAAGCAACGTATGATGAGAAATAAAAGAGATCGTTCTACTTCTTATGTTGTAAAAGACAGTTCAGAGGATACTGGTAATAAAAGTAAAAGGACTAAAACAAGTGTTGAGAGACATTCGAAAGTAAACAAACATACGATTGGTAAAGATTCCAGTGAAAGTGAAAGGAAATATTTTAAATCTTCAAAATCCAAGAGTAAACATCAGGAATCTAAACATGGTGAAATTAAACTTTCCAGAATTAAAAGTAGATCATACAGTGTTGACGCTAAAATGTTAAAAAAACAAATTGATAGGGAGTCGGTCGAAACTGTACATGGTGCAGGAGATGTGAATGTTAAATCAAATAAAAAGCAGAAAAGAAGGCATGAAAATTCCCCAAATGATGAGCATTTGAATCATCACGATCAGAAGAAGAATGTACAAGGAGAAGGAAATGATAATAGCAAGAGTGAACTGTTAGAATTAGAAGGTGTAGTTACAAATGCGAAACAGAAAGATACCGATGCTTCAGCAGAAGAAAAAAATTATAGTGCTCATCAGAAAGACTCTAAAGGCGAATCTAAGAAAAGCGAACAAAAGCATAGTAAGAAGGTTGCTAAGGAACGCAGTGATGACGCTACGGAAGAAAAGCAAGAGAGTAGTAGAGACAATGAGAGAAAAAAGCATAAAAATAGATATAAACACGACAAAACTAAAAGTTCCCACATTAAAACCAGTGATGATTCTTTGAAGAATGAAAATACTCATTCTGGCGAGAAAACTGTATCTGATAGCCTAAGAGAATCCACTGAAGAATCGAAGGATGATAAAAATCGTGCCAGAAAGAAAAATAGAAAAGAATCTAAGAAAACGAAAAAGAAGGATGTTAGCAAGGAAGATTTACAAAATAAGAATCCATCAGACCAAATAAATACAGAATCTAAGGAATCGGTTTCTAATAATACATTATCGAATAAAAGCAAAAGATCTAAGAAATTGAAAAAAGGGGAGGATCTAAAAAGCAAGAAGGAAGAACTCCCAGGACCGCTCAAAAAATCCAAGTCTTCCAAAAAGGGGCATTCCAACGAAACTTATAATGATGATAAGCAACAAAAAAAGATCAGAAAATCTAAACACAAAACCAGTGATGAAATAAGTGAACGTGCACATAGGATTTCACACAAATCAAAAAACGATTCAAGAACTTCAAAACAGGGTTGTGGCAAGTTCGACGACTCAAAGTCAACTGTACGTACCAATAAAGATAAATACATGCAAGTTACGACTACTAGCGATAATTCGGTTACCTTGAAGTTATCTACTTTAGATGGTACTAATTTAGTCAGTTCTAACGTAACTAGTAAAGAAGATACGCAACTAATGCAACTTTTAAAACCGACCGATTTAGAAGAAAGCACTACCATTAATACGGAATCGCTACATGAAAACAAAAGAGCCTTAGTACCAGCTGACGATAAGCATTTGATTAAACTTACAAAAGATGAACTGGATGCGCTAATAAATCGAGCAAGTAAAAAACCAAGTTTGAAACCATCTAAAACGCTTTACTTCAAGTTACCTAACCATGAAGAAAAACCAGCAGATCTCACTCATCTCCGACAGGAAGTAAGTTTTTCTCAGCTTAACTTACAACCAGTTGCTGCTTATTACGCAAGTGTTCCTCCACTAAATTTTAATTTTTTTAAGAAAAGTCTTCCCGAAAATTCCTCTTCCGTTAATTGTACAGCTATCAACAATTGCAATTCTGTCAACAATCTGAAACCGTTTCCGCCATCCATACCCCTTTTGTTAAAAGACAAGAAATTCTCGAAACCTAAAAAGAAAAATAAAGCATCCGAACAAAAGAGTGTAGTATCCGAAGCAGTTACAAAAAAAGAAAAAAACCAATACGTTAGTGGCAAAAGATACGCGCCTAATCGTATGACCCGAAATTTTGCTTATTCTGAAAATATTGTAGAACAATCGAAAAAGGCTTTACGCAAAAATGGTTCCAGCACTCTTGGTTTTATTGTAGAAGGAGTAGAACCGCCTAAGATGCTTAAAACGCACGTTCTTCCACATTGTTTTGACAAAAAAGCTATAGATAACAAGAGTGATAAATCTCTAAAAAACTTGCAGATGACAATATTATCTGTAGTTGAAATCCCACCAGACCTGCAGGATTTTCCTGAAAACAAAATTAGCCGTTCGCAAAGCTTAATACTTTCTGAAGAATACCTCGATTCCAATGCGGTGAGTAACAAAGAAGACGAGTATTTTGTAATCAGCGATCCACGGCCTAAAGTCTGTAAAGATATTGAAGAAATATCCGTGAAGAAGGCCAGCCGTAGATCTTCGACAACTAGTTTCGTGTCCGGTCGGGAGATCACTTTGGCAAACGTGGCTTGTTTTAATGTGAAACCGGAGATGACAAGCGAGCAAATCGTGGGTTTAAGAGAAGAAACACCTTCGAAGAGAAAGCATTACTTTCACTATCAGCGTCAAATTCATGCTCCGTGTAAAGAAAGAAATTCAGATAAAGTCGATGGCATTCAATCTACAAAAGAACTTTATGCGGAAACTCAGGTATATGCGGAAAATAAAATTCAACCTTCAAAAGAAAGTAACTGGAATGAAATCGTCATGCAGAGAGAATATCAGACGGTTAAGGCGACTGCAAGAAGAGATAATGCAGAAGAAATGATTGTTGCGACTGGTGGCACTCGTAAGGCACGTGATAAAATACATAAATATAATCAAGATCATACAGAGAAAAGACGAGTAACGCCACGTACGAGTTCAACTTCAAGTAGAGATTCTTCTCCAGGAAGAAGTAATAGAGAAAATAAATCGTTGGTACGTCATTGCAGAAGTAAGCGATCAACTTCAAAGCACAGTTCGAAAGAATCTGATAATCAATCAGGTGCGAAAATTAGAACTTTGGTTGCTCCAGTAAGCCATGATAACACGAAGCTGGCAATAAACACGAAACCTTCAAAGGAAACCGTTTCTTTAAAGAATAAACCTAGTCGATTAAACCCGTTATTCATATCTGGAGAGAGTTCCAAAGAATCTGTTGTGAATGATCATTTTCGTCATCTTGTTCATGACCGCTCTCACAAAGAAAAAGGAAAAGGTAAAAAACCACACGTTTCATTATCGAACGAAGCAGCATCTGTAAATTCTAAATTTGAAGAAAGATCACCTACACCTAATTTTAAAATTGCTACAAGTTTGGATAAAACGAGCAAAGATGAGAAAAGCTACAGGAAGATGTCCTTTGGCACAACATCAGTGCATATGTTTGGTACCTTCTCGTCGTGCGACTCTTTCAGCAGTTTATCTCAAGCGGATCTCAAAGTTGTCAAACCTGAGAATGTTAATGCGGATAGGAATGTATCGACGGAAGAAGCGCAGTTGTCAAAGATTACCGAAGAGACTTCTTCGCAGAAATCCGGGGAAACCTCACTTTTAGAAAAGAAACGCAGATATGTTGCTAGAAAATCACTAAACCCGCAACATCAAATAGAAGAGATTCAGGGTATTTCCAGTGATGATAAACCACAAAAGGAAATTCGACGAAAAAAGAAAGCTAGGCTAATTTCTAAAGATATGTCTGAAAAACTTATTAACATACTAAATTTAAACACCAGACTGTCAGCAAAGTACCGCGCAGGTAGATTTTCTCAGCGGTTTAGTCATAACGAAAATAAATCAAAAGCACGACTTCCAGAAAAAAAGAGCTTTAGAAAACGTGGATCAAGCACAAAATCATTTTCTAAACGTGAACAAAAACAAATAAATGATGTACCGATTATTTATCCAGATGAAAAGGAGCTGGTAGTAATTACTTGTGCAAGTGGAAATCCTTTAAAGCCATTATCCAAAGATATTGCTAAAACTTTCTATAAAGAAGGAAAACTGCCCATAATACCAAATAAGGCCAATAAGCTTGTATATCACGCAGAAAACGTGCGAAGTTCATCAAGAACTGCTTTTAGGCAACAAGATGAAGACACGGATTCGAGGATAACTATTGAAAGTGTGGATGAAATTATTATGGGTAGAAATATGGGTCCGTACGAGGTGGATAGAAGTACAAGCAGAAGGTCAATTGTTAGCTTTGAACAGCAGCCTCAATATTATAATGTAGAAACAAAATCTCGTTCAACCGACAAGGAATACTACGACGATACAGATACGTTAACTTGTTGCTCTGAGATTAAAATAGAGAGGTCTGAAATGAATAAAAGAAAAAATAATGATGAGAGAATAGTTGTAGTTCAACAACCTAGGAAGAGATCTTCAAGTAGGGAGCGTAATGTAGGTGATGAAGCAATTAGGTATGAACTTGTAACACAATCGAAAAGATCATCAGGGAGAAAAAGCCCTGAAACCCGATCTCGTTCTCGTGGGAGTAGAGCAGGATCTACTGTTGGTAGAAAAGCTAGCAAACATGATGCCGATGAAGATGTAAAGTTTATGTGGGAAATCTTACCACAAATTCTTGATATGGGAATTGATAGAACAAGAAGATCACGTGAAATCGTAGTTGAACAATCCAAAACAGAACCGCCCACAAAACGATATTCTATAAGCAAAACGGATGATGAAGATGGAGGAATCGTGTTGAAAATTGTACCGAAGACTGGCAGCAGGAAATCTTCCACCAGTAAAAAAGATTGTGAAATTGAATGCGATTCTGTTAAGGATCGATCTAGAAAATCGTCCGTTATTTCTCCTTCAAGAACAGGATCGAGAAAGTCTCGTTCTAGTAGATATGGCGGCTTAATAATAGAAACATCTAAAAAATCACTAAGATCAGAAGAGCCGCGGAGTTCCCATTCAGAAAGCAACAATCTAAAAGTAATTAAAGTAGTTGACGATGGAACGCAACTTTCTGATGTGAACGATAGTTACATGTTATTGTGTAAAAGTGATACGTGCGTTCGCATGTACAATGCGCTAAAGCAAGAAAGCAAGCAGCAGCTGGAAACTGTCTGTAGTCCTCGTCCAAAGGGTACAGTTGATGTTGTCATGCATGACGAAGATATTGAACGTGTTGCTAGTTTAGTCAGAGCTAATGTCCTAAGAGAATTAAAAGCTGCCAATCTTCTAAAACAAAATCAGTATGGTTACAGAGATTACGATCCAATGGAAACGAAAATGTTAAATGAAATTATAGACAGAAATATAACACTTGCGTTACAAGACAAAATTCATCCCGTATTGCACGCAACAGAAACTGAATCTCCTTTGGAAAAAATGAAGCAGATTTTAGAAGGTACAAATTTCATGGAAGATTTTCCATCTATAAGAATAGACTCGAAGCTTTCCAATGAACTAACAGAGAGAAATAGAAAATGTCATTCTTATTCGCTACAGGATGAACCTTCGGTGATTATTAAAGTCAATCAAAAGTCACAGCAGAACCCAAAAAATCCGAATGATCCAGTGATCAATAATGAAGAAATGGAAGACCAAGATAACATAAACGACGAGAGCGTCGCAACCTCGATAATTATCGAGCTTAATCAACCTGGAAAAGCTTCCATTCTTAAGATTGGTACGCAACCTGAAGGAGACTCTAATGAATTCTTTGCTAATAATGAAAATAGTTCTTTTAAGAATCAGGCAATAAGAGATCGAAAATCTTCATCTTCAGAAGTTAAACATAAAGAAGAGATCGCATCTTCTCGTAGAACATCATCTGAGAGAAATAGACGCAATTCGAAAGACAAGTCTGAATCTAATCAAAAGTCTTTCACTGTAGAAGTTGGAAACGACCAAACATCTGCTAAGAAAGAATCTTCAAAACATTCTTCAGTGACAGTAGGGAAAGAAGCAGCTGCTGATAATATAAAATCGGACGAGATAAAACAGAGGCAATTGTCCTTACAAAGTACTTTGAGTGCAGAAGATGATAAGCAACGAAGAGAGCGATCAAAAAGTAAAGAAAGAAGGTCGTCTTCAAAGAAATCGCTGGTATCTACTGAATTAACTCTAAACGAAGGATCAAGATCTTCTAGACAATCTACAACTAAGCCTAACAGAGAATCTTCTACTTCAGCCGTTAAACGAGATGTCAGTAATGATAGTGCTGAATTAGGAAATAAACAGAAGTCGAATTCTATCCAACACACATACAGCAATAACGAACTTACTAAAGTGAGATCTGCCAAAGACTCAAAAGATCAAAACAACAACTTGGCTACAAGTCCAGAAAGGTCGGCATCTCCCAAGAAACGGTCACGGGAAATTCGTAATAGCGAAGATAATGAATCTAATAGGAGCAAACGTTCCAAAGAGCGTAGACATACGTCGAATGTGCAAGTCGAGAGTAAAATTGAAGAAACAGAATCCTTTAAGAAAAGAAATAGAAGCAATTCACCGAGAGAATTGATATTAATAAAAGGTAGAGATTCATCTAATGATCGGAATATCGAAACTTCTAGAAGCAGAAAAACTTCACGCTCGGAAGACCATCGTGGATATAACGATGGTAACGAAGATCATGAAGATGCTAATGGTTATCTTAAAAATGAAAATCCAGATAGAAAGATTTCTAGAGACGACGATGAAGTCCACCACTATTTATCCAGACAGAAATCGGATAGAAAGACTTCTAGGAATGAAGACGAACTTGAATATCCAATATCTAGTCAAAAATCAATAAGAAAGACCAAAGATGATGATGATGAGTATGAACATCGATCATCCAGCCAAAAATCGGACAAAAGAACTTCTAATGAAGATGAACTTGAACATCGAACACGCAGCCAGAAATCAAATACAAAGGATTCTAAAGACGACGATGAATCTGAGCGTCGATCAGCTAGTCAGAAATCGAGCAAAAAGAACTCCAAGAACGATGACGAGCTTGAACGTCGATTAGGCAGTCAGAATTCGAGCAGAAAGAACTCTAAAGACGATGAAGTTGAGTATCAATCAACTACACAAAAGTCAAGCAGAAAGAATTCTAAAGACAACGATGAATTTGAACATCGATCAACTACACAAAAGTCGAGCAGAAAGAATTCTAAAGACGACGATGAATTCGAACACCAATCAACTGCACAAAAGTCAAGCAGAAAGAATTCTAATGACGATGAAACCGAACATCAATCAACTTTACAAAAATCGAAGAGAAAGAATCCTAAAGACGACGATGGATTCGAACACCAATCAACTGCACAAAAGTCAAGTAGAAAGAATTCTAATGACGATGAAGCCGAACATCAATCAACTTTACAAAAATCGAACAGAAAGAATCCTAAAGACGACGATGAATTCGAACACCAATCAACT
>VTPC01089970.1:266728-280284 GCA_011009095.1 Ignelater luminosus
AGAAAGAATTCTAATGACGATGAAGCCGAACATCAATCAACTTTACAAAAATCGAACAGAAAGAATCCTAAAGACGACGATGAATTCGAACACCAATCAACTACACAAAAGTCAAACAGAAAGAATTTCAAAGACAATGAAGCCGAACATCAGTCAACTACACAAAAGTCGAGCAGAAAGAATTCTAAAGATGATGAAGTCGAACACCGATCAACTGGACAAAAGTCAAACCGAAGAAATTCTAACAACGACGATGAATTTGATTACCGATTACCTGACCGGAAGTCAAGCAGAAAGAATTCAAAAGATGATGAAGTTGAACACCGATCGACCACACAGAAGTCGAGCAGAAAGAATTCTAAAGACGACGATGAATTAGAACGTCAGAATTCAAGTAGAAAGTATTCTAAAGATGACGATGAAGTCGAACATCGATCAACTAATCAGAAATCAAGCAGAAAGAATTCTAAAGACGATGACGAATTGGAACGTCGATCGGTTATGCAGAAATCACACAGAAAGACTTCCAAAGACGATGATGAATATGATTATCTAGCAACTAACCAGAAGTCGGAACGTAGATCTTCCTGGAACGAAGACGAATTTGAACAAATAAGAAAAACTTTCAAAAATGATAGTGGATTCGATGAACATCGATCATCTAATCAGAGATCGCGCAAACATCATAGAAATGATGAAAATGAAGATGATGAAGAATTTAGAGATCGATCGTCTAGTCAGAAATCCAATAGAAGAACACCTAGGGATGATAACGAGTCTGATCATGATGGTGAAGTAGAACAAAGATTAATTAGAAACAAGGAACAGAGAGTTTCCTCCAAGAAATTATCAACTCTGAAAGATGAAAACGAGTTTGCTAGTGATGATAATTTATATGAGAAGAAATACACATCGAATTCGAAACTTCAGAAATTGACTCGAAGGTCAGCATCTGATGAAGATGAATTATATGAAAGCCCAGAACGTATTAAAAGTAAAGAGCATGAAAAATATGCTAGAAGATCTTCACCTAAAAAGGAATCTAACGAATTTGACGATGAAGATATTCACAGACAAGGTCGTCAAAAGTCCCATACATCTTTGATTATTGAAGATCAATTAGAAGTTGACAACCAACGCAAAAAAAAGATCAAAACCTTCAAGAAAACCCAAGGCTGATGAGTACGAAGCGGAACGTGAGGAGATTCTAGCATATTTTGATGGATATGGCGATGATGATGTCGGAGATTTAAAAAATCAAGAAAACAATTTAAGAGAAAAATCCCCTAAAAGGACTGCACCTAACAACGAAAACAACGGTAAAGAAAAACGAAAGGGACTTTGGAAGCCACGGGCTTCAAAAGATGAAACGAACAAGGAACGACCAAAATCTCCTTTTAAAAATGATCGTGGATCAGACGATAAACATAAAGAACGGCAGGGTTTTTTTAGGAAACGACGGTCTACAAAAGAAGAACGTAAGCTTCAAGAAGATGAAGAAAACAAAGCAACCCAGCAAAAAATTAAGTCTACTCGAAAGTCGTCTGCAAGCAAAGATGATTATGAAGACTACGATGAAGACGCTGAACAAAAATTACTTCGCAAATCCTCAGCACGTGATGAAAATGAGGTAAGTGTCGAAGGAAAAGAAGAATACGAACACGATATAGTAGATGCCGATGCTATTAAAGAAAAAGCAAAGAGGCGTAATACAAAAATATCTTCACGTGAATCTGATATTGAAGATAATGAAGTTGTTGAAATTAAGTATAACAGGAAGTCTAAAATAAAACAGTTTTTCCGAAAAGCACCCGGAACAAGAGAACGTGAAGATTCTCCCGAGGATGATAAGAATAAACAACGTAAAACATCCAGCAGGAGATCTCCAAGTGGAAGCAAGATACGCGAATATGATCATGAGAATGTATCAATTAAAAGTAGAGAGCGACAAGCATCAGCTAATGAATCATTGGCAACGTCTTGCAGAAGATCTTCATTTGTAAAAAACGAAGATGAGGAAGTAGAAACGCCTGGAGGCAGCGGAAAGTACGCGTTACCAAACAGGTCATACGTAAAAAACAATCGAAGATCTTCGGGCGAAGAACGTAAAAAGGATGATAAAACTGAAAAACGAACGAAAAGGCGACAACATTCAGGTATGTCACTTAAAGGTCTGTCCGAAGACGAAAATGAAAATGAATGTGGAAAATGTTATGATGACGATGATGATGTTGAGCATGGGATCACGAAGAAACGACAGTTGGAAAAAGCTCATCGACCACCATCTAAAATATCTGCTCGCACTAATAGTACTAGCGTAGAGAATGACAAGGGTAGAGAACAGCAAACAACTTCTAAAATGTCGCCCATAGCGCAAGCGGTCTCGCCCAAGTTGAATATTGAAATATCTAATAAGAGACAAGGAAGTCAAAGTATGTCTTCTAAAAAACAACTGCCTTCTAATCAAGTGATTATTAGCAACGCCAGTAAACAGCCAGTATTTACTTATTCATTTCAACCTGAAGATGTAGGTATAGTGATTTCGAAGATAATGGACGAAAGTCCTGAAATTAAACCTGAGACTGAAAATGATGACAAAAGATTTACTAAAACTATCGAAGCAAGTTATAAACAGAGGCATATAGTATCTAAAAAACCACAATCTCGGGATAATGAAAGTGTCGAATCTTCTCGTATTGAGGTAAGTCGTACTGAAAAAAGGGTATCCGCTACCAAACAACCAAATAAAGGCAAGTATGAAGACTTGGATTCTCAAAGTAAATTGATGATGGAAAGGAATAGAATTGAAAATTCTGATGCCGATAATGCATTTAGCGATTGTCATATGACGTGTTGCATCAAGTATCACCAAACGAGTGCAGAGATAGAACGCAGTAATGAGGAAAAGAAAGCTGCTATTATGGATAAATTATTGGGTATGTTAGCTGACGAGCCCGATTTTGTATTTTTAGAGTCACGCTTAGATGCACTATTGGGCATTAATAAATCTGAATCTCTATCACGATCCCCCAGCTGTGAGTCGACTAACAGGTATTTAGAGGATGAAAGTACTACTAGTGCTAATCTTGTTAAGAATAATCCGACGATAATGCACGTGCAGACTGCGAGGAATCCATTTAAAAGTACCAAACCAACTCCAGTTGCTTATACAGTAGCAAGTAAGAAAGGCAAAATTTCTGCAAGAAAAGATTTTCTCAAGGCTAATTCCTTATCGGATACGAATCATTCGAGAAAGAAAATCGCAGAATCTAAAGTTATTAAAAAGCAAGAAGTTGCTACCAGGAAAATAATTAATGACATTAAGATGGCACCTAAAAAGAGCAGTTCCTTTAGCGGAAGTTGTTCCAATGATGAAAAAGATCTAGAGTATAAAAATAGCATCGAAACAGATGTGTTACATCATCATGAAGCAAATGTGAAATGGAAGAATATCAATGAAAAAAGCATAAGCAATGCTGGTAAAACACATTCAGCTGTGAAAGCCAAACCGAAACCCAAAGGGAAGATGGATTGGAATTTAAAAAAGAGAGAACCCATCGTGGCGAGTGCATTAAAACCTCTTCCGCCATTAACGGGTAACAAAAATGAAAGTGTTGTGAAAGAACTGAAGAATAAGCACAGTTCAATTTCACAAAACACTAGTAGGATTCCAGTATATAAGAAAGCGGCGTTTAGAAGGAGTTTTAACAAACTGAAGACCGACTCGTCTTTTGAAACATGTAGTAATAATACGAAATCGATGAAGACGGTTACAAAAACACCAAGAAATGCTAATAAAAAAATCACGCAAATCCTTTCGAAACAGAATCTATATTCCGCTAAATCGACTGAATTGTTTACAAAATTGCTCGATATAGAGTTGGATGAACGTGAAAACAATGCAAGTCAAGCTACTGTTCAAGCAGCAGCTAATCCAAGCACGTGCTTTTACACAAAAAATTACCGAAGTAGCAAACAGTTAAGTACTTATGAAAAACGTAAAAGGTACGGAGAGAGTTTGAGAAGAAAAAAACGCAAGGGTTCAAAAAACTGCAACTCTTCGGTTGATGGTGATAATGAAAAAGTTGTAAATAAAGATTGTATATATTGTTGTCAAGGTACCCCTACTTCGGTATCAAATAAAGAAAATCAACCACAAAAGCAAAGTTCAGTGCCATTAAAAAACCCCAATCAAGAAGAAAAGAATAAGTATACACCTACTTGCGCTGCAAGTGCCATTTCAAAAAAGGTAGGCGGTTTCGATAAAGCTCGTCGAATTCCTAGGAATACTAGTATATCTGGTGAGACAGCAAATAAAGGTGATGATTTCAAACCTACAGCTCCAACAACGGCAAAGAAACAGGATAAACCTTCAAGTAACAGAGGAAAAAACGAGCCTGTTTATCAAACTTTTACTTTAATGGCTGATCATCCACATGTAACTGACGTTTTTAGGAATAAATTTAAAGCAGAAAGCTCGATTAGCTTGTTTAGCAGAGAGTCTATATTCTCCGGCGAGAATTTCTCACCTTGTATCTCACCTAAATCTACAATCTCTCTTAGTTCTGGATATACCGCCAACAAATTGTTATGCAACTCAAAATCTAGTAGCATGCTTTACGCGAACGTATCGGAAGATGCGTTTAACAAACTGGAAGAAGCTAAACGTTTGCACAATTTTAAGTTAGCGAAAAGCTATCGTCCACGTAAACGCAACCACATGATACGTACTATTAGAGATATTAAAAGTTTTTGCAACACAAGTAAAGAACTGTTCAATACAACAAGTAAAGAAATATTCAGTACGATCGAACAGAATAATGCAACTAAGAAAATTGATTTTTCTTTAGATGTAAAATCATCGTATGAATTTTACAACTCAACACCGGAATGCGCTTCGCAATCAAATGAGAAGAAACATGAGGAACGTGTTGAAGAGAAAACATCATCCCACGGCAAGATAAAAAGTATCAGTCGAAAAAGAAATAGTCTATTGGACGCCTGTCAGAATTTAAATGATGGTTCATTGAAAGATACATATCCTACTGTGGAAACAAATATTTCAACAAAACAAGACCAAATTGATCTAGAAAAAAAGAAAGAAATTGCCACAGATCAAAATCCAATCGATAAATACAAGGATGTGGATAGAAGAACTTTCTTTGAAAACACCAAATCTTTAATTTACCAAAGTCTAGAGAAAACTTCAAACAATCTACGTTCTTTAAAACGTAACAATATAAATTTAGATTTGATACAATGTTCTAATGATGGTTATTTTGATGGGGTAGACACCATGATCAAAGTTCAAGATCTCAATACAGATAACCCTGATGAGAATCCGCATTTGAAGAACGAACCTCCTTCAAGCAGAAAGAAGGCTAATAAAGACCAAGAAGGAAAAGAGAGTAATAACGATAATGAAAACATTATTTTAAAGTCGAGCACGAAACAATCCTCTTTATTAGAAAAATTTAGTCAACATACAGAACAGTATGATATCTCACCAACTCAATCTGAGATGTGTGACGATTCGTCTCAAATATCATATCCAAACAAAGAGAATTTCGAAGGGTGCGCTTATGTGCACTTTTTAGACTCTTCAAATGTTAGCAGTAATAACAATAATATCTTTGTACTATCCCAGCAGTCAAATCAAACCGAACCAAATTACAACGACTTCAATTATGTTAACATTTCAAACGAAAATACTTCCAATAACAATACCCTACCATCATCAAGGAAATCTAGTAGAGACAGAGGAAAATGCGACGATATTTCTTCTCAAAAACAAATAAATCAAAATAATGAAAAGGACCATAAACCTAGTGGTAGACATCACGATAGAAATATAAAAGAGTGTTCGTCGCAACAACAAAATAGCGAAAGCAGAAGTAACTCCAAAAGTGTAGATGCAAGAAAACATAAGAGAAGTAAAACTCATCATTCAAATCGAAACAAAGAAAAATCACGCCATCGAAGCTATGAACACGCTGATTCGAAATTGGTAGATTACCACAGATTGCCTTCTTCATCGGGGTATTCCAGTAAGAATAAAAGAAAGAATGATGGCTCTTTATCACCACTAAAACAACCTAGCGAGACTAGTAGTAGTTATTATCGTGATATTAAATTAGCGGATGCTTCACGTAATCACAGTTATTTAATACTAAAGGAAGAAGATGCTAACGAAAGCAGTCAAAAAAATATTGTTAGAAAGACGCCGTCTTGTTTACGCTTGAGAGACGGCAGTTTTACTAGCTCAAGAAAGCATTCTTTAAGCGATCAACAAAATAAGCTTTCCATTAGCAAAAGAAAGGAAGATTCCTATACGGTTTTCAAAATTGACGAAGATTTCCAAATACAGAAAAGGCGGCCAAAACGGTCAGATAAATATGATTCTGATGGATGCTTTAAAATATTCGCTTATAACAATTTTATAGAACTTGATATGGAATATCCACCAATGTATCCTCCTTGTAAGATAAGCAGAAGTACCACCGATCTTCTTGAGTTGAGCGACGCTGGTAAATCGAAATTCTTCAATACTTATAATTTTCCTTTGAATCACGATAACGAAAAGCGGTTTTTAAATTTTGAACAAAAACTGTCTTGCAGTACTCTTACCACACCACATTCTGAAATTACAGAAAGTGGATACGGAAGCTACGTGAGTAAAAATCGTGAATCAATTAGCAAGTTTTTTCAGCAAGAAGAAGGTTTCCTAGAAAGTCTTACATCTACAATTACATATTTTGATAAAGAATATTCTCGTGAGTATTCCCACTTTAATCCACTGACTAATGTAAGTGCTTTTCCAGTAAAAACCAATGAATTTTATTTAAAAAAGGCTAACGATACCCAAAGTGATTTCTACACCAGCGATTCTGAAGCTCATTCAGAAGTATTCCCAACTAGGTTCAAGCAAAGCAGACGAATGGTAACAATAGACAGTAGCCCAAATTCGGATTATCCTGATTCACTAAACGAAACCTGCAGTGATGACCTACCATATCGATCTGATAAAAACTATGGTCCATCACCGTATAATGTATTTAACGTGGAAGTACAAAGAGCAACTTCTGCCATTCAAACTTGCGAATATAGATCCACGGATGAACACTCAACCAGTTCTGAGAGGATTAATAAAGCATTTCTACCTGTACGAACAAGTATTAACATACAAAAAGGTCCTTGTATACCACCATGCAGGCCACCAGAAACACAACCAACGACCAATCAAGAAGATGTTAAAATCCCAAAAGGGGGACTTTTAGGTTTTATCAGATCTTTTAATAAACCATTTTGCACATCTAGGAAGCAAAAACTGAAAGACCTTAATAGTGATCACCAGAAAAGATCATCTTGGTTTAAAATCTATCAGAAATTTAAACCGGATCAGGATTGCTCAAGTAGCGTATGTTCTGCTAGTATGAATAAAAGTTCTGATATTGAAATAAAGAAATGCAGACCATCATGGTATAGAATTTATCGAAATTATAAAAATGAAGCCAATGCGCAAAAACCGTGTTACCCTCCCAAAGAAAAGAAATCGTCGTGTTATAAATTATCTCACCAGCCTTGCCCGAACACAGAACCTTTTCCAGAAACCATTTTAAAGAAACAACCTGAAGTTGATAGTGGATCGATCTCATCACAAGGTATTCTTAAGTCTGACAGTCTGAAGCAAAGAACCAAATCAGCCTCTACGGAATTTTATGATGTCGGTGTCGGAATATCTAAAGATCATCGTTTATCAAGTACTGACAGCTTGGAGTGTTATCTGTCTAAAGCGCACAAACCCGGTTGTTATATACCATGTGCAGACATCCCTACGGAGAAGCCGAAGAAAAAAGTTAAACATTCTATTGAAGAAGACAACTTCGATAACAGACCAAAAGTGGAAATCAGAACTAAAATGGTAGATGCTGACAGTGACGAAGGAGTTTGTTGTATACACAAATCAAGAAGAGTGAAGTCGTGTGAAGATTGTAAACAACGATTAGAAGCGGCAGTTGGTAGAAAAGATAAACGAGTGCTTTTTGAAAGTAGCTCTGAAAAACGCGTACTGCCTAAAAAAAGCAAATCGACAGAGAGATTTCGCTCTTTTATTATGGAAACTCTTAAAAAGATATTTGGAGACTTCAGTGGGTGTAATGAAGAAACATGCATGTATATAAAAATGTTAGCCAGGCAAGAGTTGGAGCGGCAAGGATTTGGTAATGAATCAAAACAGGTTTTAGATGAAGTTTTAGATTTGTTTCAAAAGGCGGTGGACGAATCAAGATCTAGCAAAGGAGAAACATCGCAATTCTCAATAAAAGAACCAATTCAATCCAAATCAGAGGTAATAATGTCCAAAAGTGCATCTCATCACCGAGATAATGCATCATCAACATCAGTAAAACTGCGTATTTCAAAACCATCGCTGCGTTCACAGGTTGGAGTAGCATCAAAAAGTTCAATTAAATCTTTCGGGCATGAAAGAGAACCGTCAATAATAGCATCAAGAAGTGGTTCTAAATTATCGACATTATCACAAGATACCACATTAAGAGGTACATCAAAATCATTGATGCAGTTACAAGAGGTACCACCATCTGCAATGTATCCAAGCGGAGCGTCAAGATCATTGATGCAAATACAGCAAATTGCGCCATCACAAGTACTAGCAAATGTATCAAAAAGTAGATCAAAACAGTTGACCGAACCTCAAGAGAGTAAATCAAAGTTACAAGTACAATCGCAGGAATTGGTAACAATGCCTTCGAGAAGTACATCTAAACCGTTAGTGGAATTGCAAGAGATAATATCCTCAGGAAACCCTTCGAATCGTTCGCTACAATCTCAAGGAGATATATCAACGGAAACATCAGAAGATATATCCATACGAGCGCTATCGAAAATTTCATCGAAACCATCATCAGTATCATCTA
Source organism: Ignelater luminosus (assembly GCA_011009095.1). Classification (NCBI taxonomy): domain Eukaryota; kingdom Metazoa; phylum Arthropoda; class Insecta; order Coleoptera; family Elateridae; genus Ignelater; species Ignelater luminosus. Next base: position 275,665 of record VTPC01089970.1, read on the forward strand.
GAAACGTGTCGAAACCATTAATAGAACTACAAGAAGTAATGGCGGCGGACACTTCATCAATAAATACTTCAAAACCATCCCTAAGTTCTCGAGAGGGATTGACATCACGGAGTACTTCTGGATCGCTGTTCATTCAAGTACAAGAAGATATGCCAGTACGTACATCATCAAGAGTCTCCTCAAGACCTTTGACACAATCGGGAGTAGTAGTAGCGGATATATCATCAAAAAGTGCATCAAAACCTAGAATACAGTCGCAAGAAGAAGTTGAATTCAACAAGTTGCCACCAAATGTGTCTGAGAAATCTATACAGTCATTTAAAGAAGTAATGAAACACATATTAAATGACTTGTCTAAAGAATCATTAGATGAATTAATGAATGAATTAAACGAAAATAGGTCATATTCTAAACAATCGATGGCATCACGTCGAGAAGCTTCTAGTCAAAGCCAGAAAAGCGTTTCTAAAGCGTCAATGAAAAATCGAGATGCATCAACAGTAAGCGAATCGGGAGGACCATCTATGATAACCCTTAAAAGAATGAGCCAAACGGATGAAGAGTCATCAAAGGGAAGTGTTCCGTCTAGAGTAATCTCGCTTCCTCCATCAGAACTATCGGTAATATCGGCGAAGAGAGTTCCAACAGAACAACGAACCCCAAGACTATCCAGCATATTAAAACCTTCTCATGATCCTAAGCATCCATCTGCTCTAGATCTAGAAACGCTGCGTAAATCGTCTATTAAAACACTGTTAAAAGAACGGTCTCAGGAACTTTACAGTACGCCATCGAAAGTGTCGGTGTATGATGTTAGCGAAGCCAGCAGTGTAGATCTCGGGGTCGCCGTATCATTAAAAAACAAGTCCAGAAAGCATCTAAGGCATCATCATTCCACGAACATCCTGAAGATAATTCATTATTCTCAATAGAAGAGTCACCTGAAATTCTGATTCAAAATCAGAGTTCAAAGAAAATACGTGCACCTTCATCGAAATCTTTGCCAGTTGAATTAACTTGTCCATTATCCGAAGATCCGTGCATACAGACAACCTGTCCAAGTATAGGTGAACTTTATGAAGGAATGGATCTGCCTGTAAAAAAATCTGTTTCTAAGACATCTCTTTATGATGTTAATGCAAGATGTAAAGAGGAATTTCAAACACCATCTAAAGGTTTCTCATCTCATCTGCAGAAACAACCTTTTGGTAAATCAGTAGCAGCACAATCTAAAATGCTGTCTCCGTCCGGTTCAGGAATATCTTTTCAGAAACAACCTTCTGGTAAATCGGTAGCAGCACGATCTAAAATGCTCTCTCCGTCTGGTTCAGGAATATCTTTTCAGAAACAACCTTCTGGTAAATCGGTAGCAGCTCGATCTAAAATGCTGTCTCCGTCAGGTTCAGAAACATCTTTTCAGAAACAGCCTTCTAGTAAATCGGTAGCAACACGATCTAAAATTCTCTCTTCGTCATCTTCTGGAACATATCTTCGGAAACAACCTTCAGGTAGAGTGGCGTCGGAGACATCAATTCAAAGTGCTTCCGTAAGTTCGAAAAGTGGAATATCTGTAAAAGACTTGTATAAAGAGGATGCATTAGTGCCTGTATCGCCTAGAAGTCTTACAAGACCAGATTTGTACAATTTATCGACGGATGCAGCTTTGCTTATAGCACCAAGGCTTTCCACAAAAGAAGATCTGGCCAAATTAGCAAGAATTTCTTCGTTACACGTGACAGAAGAAGAAGTATATAGACTGTCAACCGATCCAAGGCCTTCTGCAACACCTAGAGTATCTATAAAGGAAAATTTGTATAGATTACCAACCGATGCTGCGTTGTCTTTAGCACCTAGACTCTCTACAGTGCCGAAGGATGCAGCGTTGCCTATAAAGTCCAGAACTACTACGAAAGAAGAAGTATACTCAGTACCGATAGATGCACTATTATCCGTAGCATCCACTGCATCTAAACACGAAGATATGCATGAAGTACCAACGGATGCATTATCGCCATCAGCACCGAGGGTTTCTATAAAACAAGATCTGCACAAGTTACCCACAGCATTACCTATAGCACCAAGAATTTCCATAAAACAAGATCTGCAAGTATTACCAACAGATGATGCATTACTTGTAACATCAACAACCTCTACTGCAAAAGAGGAATTGTATTCAGTATTAACGGATACGGCTTCATCACCTATGGCACGTAGAGTTTCCACAAAACACGACATAGAAAAATTACCAACGGATGCAGCATTGTTTGTAACATCAACAACTGCTACAAAAGAGGAGTCTTATGCAATACCAACATCTACTTTAGATGAAGATCAATCCCAAGTCTCAGCAGCACCTAGGTTTTCGATAAAGCAAGATCTACAAAAATTACCAACGGAGACAGTACTGCCTTCCAGACTTTCTACAAGAGAAGATTTTCATGGCACACCGATGGGAACTTCGTTGCATATAACATGTGAAACAGAACATTTGCATCAAGAAGCTGAAGACCTACCAGAATCTAGCGATTCCACTCAAGAGGGTTCAAGAAAAAAAATGGATTCTTCAGCAACCAGACGCTGTCAAGAATTGTGCAAACTGCATATGGAGGCATTAGTACACGGCGGAGGTGCACATGCAACTTGCTCAAGAATGAAGGGCAAATCAAAATCATCAATGGAAGTAATTCTTGAAGAACGAGCTCCAGACACGTCTATGTCAGTTAAGATAAATGTTTCAGAAGCAGCGATGCCGGAGGAAACCCCACCTAAAGAATTGCCATCAGTTGGAATTTTAAAAGATGTATCTAAGTTGCCAAGCGCGGCAGACTGTTTTCGAGAAATATTATCAAGAGACTCCTACGAAGAATTAAACGTAGAAGATTTATATAAAACATCTGGGATAAAAGAATGGAAAGAACCTCCGAAAGCGTCGGCATTAACAGAATCACTGGCAAAATCACCTAGAGAAGAAATTTCAGTAGAATCTCCCGAAGCGTTAGTCGTAACAGAAAAGCTGTCTAAAATGCTCTCTAAATTATCTTCCCGGGAAGCAGGTTCCAAAGAGCCTTCAACAATTTTGGAAGACTCGTCGAGGGTGCCATTTGCAGTACAGCCAAGAATAAGTTTGAAAAGACCATCTAAAACACCAGTCCTAGAAGAAGATGTGACCAAGACACTATCTGTTACAAAATCTCGTGAACTCGCTTCAAAAGAACCACCTAAAAAGTCACTCCAGGAAGAAATGCAGTCTGTTTCGAAATCGCGAGAAATGGGTTTTAAAGAATCATCTAAAACACTAGAAGAACTGTCTAGAATACTATCCGTTATGAAATCCCAAGAATTGACCCCAAAAGAATCGTCTAAAATGCTGGAAGAATTGTCTAGAATACTATCCACTACCAAATCTCGAGAAATAAGTTCAAAGGAACTGTCTAAAGCGTCGGAGGAAGATGCGACGGGAGTGCTGTCCACCACAAAGTCTCGAGAAATAAGTTCAAACGAACCATCTAAAATACTGGAAGAAGAGTTGGTTAGAGTGTTAGCCGCCACGAAATCTGGAGAGATAAGCTCCAAAGAACCATCTAAAACCCTGGAAGAATTGAATAGAATGTTGTCTATTGCGAAGTCTCAAAAAAATAAGTTCAAAAGAACCATCTAAGACGTTGGAGGAGGAGCTGAGGAGAATGATATCTATGGCGAAATCTAGAGAATTAAGTGCAAAAGAACTTTCTAAAATATCTGCTCAAGATGAATACCTAGCTAGTCCTAGACAGTCTCGAGAAAGTAGTTCGAAAGAACCATCTAAGACGAGGGAAGAGGATTTATTTAGAATAGCATCCATCATTAAATCCAAAGAAGTTGCTTCAAAGGAACCATCTAAAAAATCAGTTTATGAAGAGGATTTAAATAGAATGCCATTGAAGTCGATATCCGAGAAAATAAGTTCTAAAGATCCGTCAATTTTGTCCGCCGGAAAATTTAGAGAAATGAGTTCAAAAAAACTACCTAAAAGATTGGTCTTAGAAGAGGATTTGGCTAGAGTTAAATCTCGAGAAATTAGTTTGGAACACCTATCTGAAACACCAATCTTAGGGAACGAACCGTCTAAGACACCATCCATTGCAAAACATTCGCGAGAAATAAGTTCGAAAGAATCATCTGAAGCTTCAGTCTTAGAAAAAGATTTGTCGAACACACCATCTACGTCGAAGCATTCTATGGAGATGCGGTCAGCAGAATCACTTGAAGGGTCGATACTACAACAATTTTGGCTAAGGAAAACACCTAAAGTGAAACCTTCTCGAGAATTAAGTTTGAGGATACCTTCTGAAAGGTCATCCACGAAAGAAGCTTTATCTCAAGCGCGTTCTGGAGTAAAAGCCGTTTGTGCAGTGAGTCCAGAAGAAGCTGCTGACGACTCAGCTAGAGAATTAAGTTCGAAGATGCCTTCTAGACAGTCAACTCTCAAAGAGGATTTGTCTAAAGTGCTTTCTGAAATAAAAACTTCCCGTGAAATAGACTCAGAAGAAGCTGCTGACGACTTAGTTCGAGAATTAAGTTTGAAGATGCCTTCTAGACAGTCAACTCTCAAAGAGGATTTGTCTAAAGTGCTTTCTGAAA
>VTPC01089970.1:280942-335335 GCA_011009095.1 Ignelater luminosus
GGAGGTACCTTCTAAAAGGTCAATTCTGAAAGAAGCTTTGTCAAATGTTTCTTCTGATATAAAAACTTCTCAAGGAACAGATTCAGAAGAAGCTGTTGACGACTCGGTTCAAGAATTAAGTTCGAAGGTGCTTTCTAGACAGTCAACTCTGAAAGATGGTTGGTCTAAAGGGCTTTCTGAAGAATCTGTCGACGGTTCAGTTCGAAAAGCAGGTTCGGAGGTACGTTCTAGAAGGTCAACTCTGAAGACAGCTTTGTCAAAAGTGATTTCTGATATGAAAACTTCTCGAAGAATAGATTCAGAAAAAGCTGTTGAGAACTTAGTTCAAGTATTAAGTTCGAGGCTACCTACCAAACAAGCGACTCTAAGAGAAACTTTGTCTAAAGTGCTTTATGGAGACACGGATTCAGATGAGTCTTTTGACGATTCGCTTTTAAAAGAGTTACTTGAAGTAGTTGTTGAAGATGAATCTTCCATTGTCTTAGACGAATTAGTATCAAAAGAATCTGTTGATTCCAAGAAATCATTTCAAGAGGAGATCGCAGAAGAATCTCCTCTAAAAGACAAATCTAAAATGCTCTACAAGACAAGAGATTCTCGAGAACTAAGTTTAAAAGAATCTTTGAACGTTTCAAATGGAGACAAGTTATTGGCTAATATGTCTTCTACGACAAAACGTTCTGAAGAAATAAAGGAAAATCTGTCTAAACTACTTTTTGGAGTAAGTTCTCGAGATATAGGTTCACAGGAAGAAGAAATTTTACGAAAAATAGTTTCTTCCGCAAGGACTTCTTTAGAAGCACGTTCTAAGCAACCTGTTGACGCGATAGTGTTAAAAGAAGATTTGTCCAAGAAGTCATCTTTAGCAAAACCTTCTCGAGAGATGAGCTCTATTGAACCTTCTAAATTGCCAATATTAAAATCAGATTTGCCTAGAGCACCGTCACTGGCACGACCTTCTAGAGAAAGAAGTTCAAAAGGTGTCTCCAAAGTTCAAATAACCCTGGAAAACCAGGTATTCGAAATACCATCGGATACAATTTCAGATGACGTAAGTGATTCTAAAGTAACAAACTCAGATGAAGCAACAGTGACAGAGGTAGTAAGTCCAAGAGAGTCATCTAAAACGTCAGTAGTAGACGAAGAATTCGTTAAAACATCAGCTGCAGAAGTGAAACCTACTTCTAAAGTGTCATCAGCTGAGGAAGATTTGGTTAAACCGCCATCACAGGCGTCTGTACAAGATGTGGAACTTTCACAAGACAAGTTATCACTGAAAGTTATATTAGACAGGCATGATGTACCACTGTCAAGAGAACAGTCGGCTGAGTTGTTCAAATCGAAAGACGTGTCGACTTCGAAGAAACCATCAGCAATAGAAATAATGCTTAAACAAGAACCTGAGGGTTTAGGACATGTTATATCGCTAGTTGCGGATGAGAAAATTGAAGGGTCTACAGAAACAATAAATATAAATTGTACTAGCAGTGTATTTGAGAATCTGCAAAACCTAGAAACGAAATTACAAAGTTTATCAAAAACGCAGGCAGTAGAACAGGCACACGCCTGTGGCACTAGTACGTGTAAGCAAGAGAATCTACCTCAAGAAATAAGTGAAACATTAGAAGCCACTTTGGCAAGTCTGTTGAAGGTAACTACATTACCATCTCAAGACCAAGAGTCACAAGCTAAAGAAACTAAATCCTCAACTAGTACGATTAGAACATCTCCATCAGGCTGTGCATGTGAGATGTTGAGCAGTATACCCGAAGAATTAAGGGAACCATTACAGATGGTGTTGAGAGGATTAGTAAAGGCATCTGTGCGTTCTGTGAAGAAATTAGCAGAAGACTCGAAGAGTATTGCGTTAAAGCAGCAACTAGAAAAGAAGGGCAAAGTACAAGAATCTGAAGATATAAAAAAGGTTTCTGAATCAAAAAGACCGGTGGCTAAATCCCCTCCTGGAAAACGTTCGCCAAAACATTCACCAAAACAATCCCCGAGATCGTCTATTTCTAGTAAATCAAATCTATCGGACAAATCGTTTGGTCCCTATAAATCTAACTTTCAGAACTACTTTCTACGGGCAGTTTATAAGTCTATAGATTCATTATCAAAGAAAAAGAATGTGGAAAGGGAATTATCAGAAATAAACGAGGAAGATGCATCCAAAAAAGTACCTAAAGATATTTTAGAACAGATTTGTTATTTGTCGATTGCGGAATTAGAAAACGACGTGACTAAATTACAATCTAACAATACTGTAGAACAAAGAAAAGAGGATAAGCCTCCAAATGTTTCTGAACATAGCTGTCATCAACATGCAAGACCCGGTAGCAGTAAAAATGTAGATGATACTCTTGCTAATAGTTGTAATTGTTGTAATATAGAACATAAGGATTTACGAAGCGTAGATAAAGATGATACCACGGGAGCGGTTAAGAAAGAAGAAGAGCAGCCGAAGCAGCTCGTTGAAGAGAAAGACAAAACGGGAGATGCTTCAAAAGTTGGTGAAACGATTCCACGCTGCTTACCATCGGTCGATGAAGAAAGTATTATTACTATGGAGCGTGTAAAAAGAGGAGTTGACGACATACGTTTGACTACCCCTTCTTTTTTTGGATCTCATGAAAGTGTATCAGACAGACTATTGTTGGCTAAATTGGCGGATCGCAAATCCAAGGATACATTAGAAACAACTGATCATAAAAGTGAACTAGAAAAATTAAGAGATAAAATGAGCGATAAAGAAGTTTTTGAGAAATTGCTCGATTCGTATGAAAAAGAGGAGATGATTGTTGACAGATTATCGAACGATGAAGAATTTTTTAAGAGCCAGTTGGAACTTGTAAAAAGTAAAGAATCTGTAGAGACACTGTTCAAGGAAACTGATAAAACGTTAAAAGGCGGATCATCTAGGTCCCATAAAACATATTCTGTTCAAATTTTAGATGAATCAAGGGAAGCAATTAAACAAGAAGGGCAATCAAACACTTCATCGTTTAGTTCAAAGAAGAAAAGTAAACGCTCGCAGGAGCTAAAAATGCATGAAAAATTGATTCCTTCAGAACGATTAACCATCCCTTCTTCTAGTCCAAAGTCCATACCTCATAAATCATACATACAATCAAGTTTTTCAGAACAATCAACTAGTTCCTCAGATAGTTCAAACAAAGAAATTCCGCACGACAAAGAATCTGTTTGTGAAGAATCAATTTCTTCAAAAGTATCGAAAAGTTCTCCACTTAGTTCAAAAAAGCAAATAACTTCTACCAAAGTATCAGACAGTTCTGCAATTGGTCAGAAAATAGAAATTAAACACAACAAAGAATCTAAAAATCGAATTCATAAAGAATCAATCTCTTCGAAAAAATCAAGTGTTTCAAATCAAGAAATTAAACCTATCGAAGAACCAAAAGTCACGAAATCTTTTAAATCGTACGAGAAACTGCATCATGAAAAAAAAATGTATTCCTCATCTGATTCTTCCGAAGAAGAGATGAAGTTCAGAAAACGGCCAAGAAGTAGCGTTACTCGCAAATCTGAAGAGAAATTTTTATCCTCAAGAAGCTTAGTTAGCAGTGGAAGCAGCGCACTGAAAAAAAACGATTAAAGAAGATACTTCTAATGAAAACCTGAGAAGAACTTCCTTTTTTTCCAGAGAGAAGCTTCTCACTACTTTGAATTTGGATGGTAGAACAGAGACAAGAGCTTCAAATAACGAAGATATACTAAAGGCTCGTTCCGATGTGATATTTGACTCCAAGGATTTGGAAAGCTTGGCAGGAATAGGATCATCTACTACAAGAAGTGAACAGCGACCATCTGATAGTCGAAAATCTCTAGATTCTAGAGCTTCTGTGAAAGATGGCAAATCAAGATTCTCTAGTCTCAAAAATAAAGTGACCAATTTATTTAAGTCTGATAACGCTGTAAAGGAAATAGTTGCACCCACAGATGATACACTTAAAAAGTATAGTGTAGATCAATCTTACCTAACAAAACGTACATCAGAAACACCCACAGAACCTTGTACGGATATTACAACTGATGACAGTCAAAAAGTAACATTTAGAAGATCTGATCGATTTTTGAAAGAGAAAAGGTTGCTTAGCAGTACTGACGCGTTTTCTCAAAGCGTGAGATTATCTGACAGTAACATAAAGCCAAAGCTTTCTTCAGATTCTAGCGATTCGAATGTGGTGCGGCCAACAGATTTGGGAAAGTGCTTTTTGAGAGGTTTTAGATCCGATTATGTATCACTCAGTGGAGATACTTGCTTGTTTATAAACAAGCACGACAAACTGCAACAAGAAGCATCTAAAGACGAATTGTTTATTGAATTTTCTGAACGAGATAGTCCCCTAGAGTATTTGCTGGCTTTAGGATTTAGTATTGATGAAGCAAGTAATGCTATCAAGGATGAAGATGTTAAAAACCGACTCTTTGCTGCTATTACGGAAGTGAGTATTCAATTAATATTTATATTTATTTATTACTTTTAATGAAAGGGACAAAATAAGCCTCGTAAAGTCATTAAAACGGATATCAGATCTTATATTGGGTAAAATTGATACAATGGAGAATAATAAATTATGCACATTTTTTTATTATGCAAGGGTGTTCTTAATGTACGTATCACAATATTTCCGAGGGTGATTCAGAAGGTTATTCTAATCGTAAGCAGAAAAGTTTCTATAAACATATACAATACATATAACATTATTGTGACAGTTTTCTCGGAATATTTCTAGAATAGTCTATTTGATCAGATTCAAGTTAGGCGAGATGTTTTCCGTATAGAGGATGTATGATTTTTACAATTACCCTATTTTTGTTTTTGTACGTAACTTTGATTTTTTCAAGTTATGGCATGGTTTTTATAATTATATTCATTAATATTATGTTAAAATTTTAACCTTTGCTGATTATCTTAATATGAATGCATGCAAGTCTCGCAGCACCTCGAACGTCGGAGATGGGAGGGGTTTACAAATAACTTGCCATAAATTTAATTACAGGCTTTTAAAAATAACTGAAAAATTTCGTAAAAAAGGTTTTCAGTGCAATATAAATACAGGCCATGAGAGCGATCAACCATGACGTCTCAGTAACGGAGTGGTAGAGCGTCGGCCTGCCACGGGTTTAAAGCCCCGGCAGCTGCTTGTACCTTTTTGTCTAATTTTTTTAAATTTTTTTTATTAATCTTTTATCTAATAGATCCATTTACTATTAATTTTCCATTTTATTATTATAATAAATCACGTTAAAATATCTTGAAAACTCGCAAGCTGGGGGCATGCATTACGTCTTTTGTTGTGACTACCCAATTGTCGGTAAACTTATGTGGTATTCCCCGTTATATTTGACCTCGTTAAGTATGTACTATACAAAGGCAAGTACGTTGTTTAGTTTTGTATTTGCATTTGCATGCGAAGCAACCTTTCACAGTTGCAGTGCTTTGATTTGTAGATTTTTCACGAAAACAGTAAATGCAAAATGAATCCAACAATTAGCCAACACAGTAGTGACAGTGAAATGTTTGAAGCGGAATCACAACATAGTTTCCATCAACAAAATAACAACCTAAACACGCTATTGTTCACTGTGAGAAGTTACTTCAAGGCGATGATTTAATTGCTGCGGAACTCTCTGAAAATATTTCTGCAGAAGCAGAAGTGATTGGTGAAGAAATGTATGAATTGGTGACAAATATCTTAGCAGATAAAATTTTTGTGGATTGCGAAGAGTTGGTAGGTTTTGAGGAAGTAGACGTTGAAAAGGGTTTTTGTGAAGTAGGCTATCAAGAAACTGTCGGGGAGGATAACTAATCAACCTGAAACAGCCGAGAATGTTGACAAGAATTTCATCCTACTTGATAACAAGTATTCGATTTTCTCTTCATCAGCTTCTCCTTTTCCGCCTAATTTTGCGTTGAAGTCTTCCATTATGATCGTGTATTAGTTTAGGTTTTATTGAGTGGTTGTGGTAATTTTTTCAGAGAACGTCTCAATTTCTTCGTCTTCGTAGGATGTTGTAGGGGCATAGACTTGGATGATGTCTAGTATGCAGAATTTTGTGATTTTAAATTTAATGTATGCTACTCTTTTTGATATCGCCTTGTATTCTGTTACATTTGTCGCTATTCTTTTGTTTACCTTAAATCCCACTCCTCCTATATCATCTTTTGTATTACTGCTTTATAGTATAATATATTTCTAGAGTTCAACTGTTTGAATTGAGAACATCCCACTTTATTTTTATTCATTGATCTGATATTGTAGGTGGTGATTAGTAGATTTGTTTTGTTTTGGTTAGTTCTTATCGTTTTTGGTTTTGTCGATCTTATAGGTAAGTATTTTCCTCCACCAGAATCCGAGAGGCTGACCTTTCTTAAGGTGTGGAATTCTCGATATTGTATTCTACCCACCTGGGGTGTAACTCCGTTGGTTTAATAACCCGTCATAACTGTAACATAGGGGTTTAATTAGCCATAATTACCCACGCTGCCAAGACGGGTATAGAGACAAATCTCCAGCCGTCCCTAACATGGGAAAATAGACGCTGCTTGCGGCCACTTCTCTAAAGACAGGCACCGCAGTGTTACAATAGCAACAAACAAAAAAAAAGTAATAATAAAAAACTAAACTAAAAACTTTTCAAAGGCAAAATCACCAAGGTTTTACTGACTGATTTAATGCTAATAAAATACAATACTCTAATTTGTGCATTATCTATCTTTAAAAGAAAACAAAAAGTGCCAAAGATTAGTGTTTAACAATAATAATGAATTTACTTCAATAAAGTTAAACTCCTAGGCGCTGGTCCTTTTTTACATTACAATCCCAACCGTAAGTTACACGATGTTCTGGTTTAAGTAAAAATTAACCCACGAACCACACACTCGGAGATTTTTTTATTCTCTAAATACACGCAAAATTCTGTAAACACATTCGACTAGCCGTAACAAAATAGCTCGAAGAAACTCGTTTTTCCGAGAACCCCAATGACTTCGCAAACGAAAGGAACTTGCGGTAAAATCATATCATCGACCTCAGAAGGAAAGATAATCGTAGGCAGGACTTGACTCGCTCTTTTCGCCGGCTGTTTAGTAACTGCTTACGTAGCCCTATAAACGCAACTATATCAACCCCAGGTAAGACAAGAATAACAAAACAAACACCCCTGTCTGACACGATGAGATGTTCCATTCGTGTTGGAACTCGTAACAAATCAAGAAATATCAAAATGAAAAGCCAATTTCACACCGAAATCATGTATACATGCATCACATTTCCTTAAAATCTAAATGTAAATTAGCCCATGTTAAAGCGAGCTCGACCTGGGACAACGTTTTTAGTCGACATAATTCTAAGAAATCTAGACAACTAAACTTCAACAGCAATTTTTTTCAAAGAATCACACGTGTATTAATATAAACATTGTACAAACTACACTGGCGAGCAAAAGGTCACTTTGAAATTGTGTTGTTTTTTGTTATTTTCTGTTCTAAGTTTATATTTGAAAATTGTAATTCATTGTTAATAGTCAATATTGAAGCGGAAAGCATGAGTCCTGACCAATCAAACCGCATAATTCTCTGACAACTTTCGCTACGTGAGGTCTCGCACTATCTTGCATGAAAATCCCATACTCGCCCATGGTGAGCATGAAAGGCATAACAATCTTCTAGAACTTCCGTAATGTACCTGTGAGCTGTCACTGTGTGAAGGCTAACTCTGTGCGTGCTTGTGAAGAGATTCCTGCCCAAACCATAACCGAACCACCGCCAAATGGAAGTCGCTCGTCAATACAAACTGTAGCATATCTTTCTCCTAGTCTTCTCCATACTCACAGATAACATTTCTCCGCAAAACTAATGACTCAGCGCCTACTAGTACAATGATTTACAGTTTGCAAGCTTAGAACATGACAGTTTCAAAGTGACCTAAATTTTTTGCTCGCCAGTGTAGATTGAAAAATATTTCCGACCAACAGGTTTGATAGACAAACCTAAGTATATTCGCAATCTTATTGGAATGCCATGAAATGTTAAAATAACATTACAAAATTTTAATTTGTTTTTAGGCTCGCATATGGATCAATCAAATAAGTATAGTACAAGGTACTTTACTGTACCTCATCGCATACAAAGCTAAGCCTCGAACCATGCGCTATTTCCTACAACTAGTTGAAGCTATTATAAACAAACGAATCAACAATGCTGTTAAGCTGGATGCTTTCTTACGATTATTGGAGAAGGTGGAAGATGGTGACTTAAATATGACTACTATTATTGGTGCAGATAAGGTAATCTTAATGTTGTTATTTGATAAATTTCTAATTATTATTTATCCTATTATTTTTTCATCTAGTTTGATGATGAAGAAAACGAAGAGAAGATAGTTAAGAAGCAGTTGCGTCAATTATTTATCAATGTTTACACAATTGCTGAAAATGAAGCTAATCTTAAAGGTAAACCACTTTCAAAGGAAGCTGTTATGTTGTTGAGAATTCTAGCAGCAAAATACAGAGCTGGCCTGCATCCACATCTTGAACTTATTGCTAGATATATAGGGCAGAGTTTACTTAAAAATGAAGTGCAGTTAGAAGGTATTTGTGGACTATTTTTTATTCCAAATTTGTTCTTATATTTTTTAATTCTTTAGCCGCAATGATTTATTTATCGAGATTAGATACGGAAGAAGTAAATTTGAAAGAGTTTGAACAGTATTGTGCTATAAAATGTAAAGGAGGAGCAAAAGCTAATGATGATAGTATTTTGTCAGAAAATTTAACTGAAGATGAATAATTTGCTATAAAATATATGCAGTAATTTTATTGTAGTCTTTTCTTTTTTCTTTGTAACACTAATCATCTTTTAGTGATTTTTAAAAATCAATAATTGTACAGTGTGTTTGAATTTTTTTAATTAAATAAAAAATCAGTGCTGATATAACATTTATATGTGGATATATAGCAGCGAGAAATCTTGAATGGAAAGAGCAACCTTATGGGTGCAACGTTTTTACTAATAAATTTGCTTTGAAAGAAAGAAGTGCAGATACCTAATGCACGTGTAATAATAAATGCATGTAAGAAAGTCAGTAAAACAGTTATAGTCTGAGAGCTAAGCCAGAGTGTATCGGATGAGTATAAAAACTTAGTGAATATTTTCTGTTTCCACATGACATAAAAGCGAGTCTTCTAAAATGTACAATATGGGCACTATGCCATGCTATTATGAGCTTGGAACATTAAAACTTGCATGACTATTCCCATTCGTTAATGCTACAGAGAAGAGATTTCTTTACAAAAACGTTACAAATTCAGTGACAAATATTTCTTGTCACTACTTACTTATCTTTTGTTAATTGTAATAGTTTCTGAGCTATAACTTTGTTTGAATGTACAAAATCGGTGTTTACAAAAACAATTATTTACTCAAAAACTAAACAATCAAAAATAAGAAGAAAAGTTGTATTATTTAACGAAGATTAAGAATAAATACGTATTATAAAAACATTGGGTTTATTTCAAAGATGAAGTTTTGAGTGATTGGTCATCAGTTACAGATCATTCTGATCAGGTTCAGTTATATTCTAGGAGCTAATGTCATAGCTCAAAGCAACTACTAACATGTCGATTCGGTTTTTCGAAAGTATAGGTGAAAAGAAGTTATTTGGCCAGATGCGAGTCTCGGGCATTTGGCCAGTCTGGAACTACAGGCCCACCTCATATTGAGTAATTTTAGTAAATTTAGCATGTGCTAACAGTTTAAAACCTGATGCAATTTGCCCAATTTTTGTCAAAAATAATAAAAATTTAGTCGACATGGTTTTCTAGCGGGCCCATAAAATGTTATCAGCCACTTATTGGCTCAAAAATCGAGTAGACTATCGCAAACGTCGTATGACATGTTCTCTTAAATAAAAAATCATGTCGTTGGCTAAATATGCATTAGAAGGCATAAAAAAGCATAAAATCTCATCGACATGATTTTTCATTCATACCAACCCTTGAAATGATTAACCATTTTATAGGGTAGATTATAAACTTAAGGGGTATTACATGTAAAAAGTGTGAGGAACAGGTTTTTGTTTTTTGTGGTTTGTTAATAACTTAATTAATTATTTTATATAAAATATTATTATTATTTATATAGTCCTTAGCCTCTAAAACAACCTTACGAGGAGGTGACAGTGTACCCAAAAGTGTCAAAATCCCAACAGAGAATGATATCCACGCGACATGGCAAGTTTGAAAAGTTTTAGTACCAGGATTGATTATCTGAGGGCGAACGTAAACTACCACGTTGCTGTCACCCCTAGAAACGCACTTAAAGTTTCTTAAGTAAAATTGCATTATAAATTTGTTGTTTTTCTTTCTTTTCTGGGATACGAAAATATCGCTACTTTCATATCGTAACAGGAAAAAATTTTATTTGCAAAAATGCAAAAATTTAGACATAATATTGGGCTTGTCTAAAAATAGTGTTCATAACTCGTTCGAAAGCGCTATATCGTAGCTCGTGTGAATTTTCGAACTCGGCTAGCGCCTCGTTTGTAAATCTTCACACCCGCACGATATGCAGGGTGTCCCCAGATCGACTTAACAATAGGTGTGAAAGACAAAAAATTATGAAATTTGAGCATGTGGGGATTAGCCCTGCTTGATTAGAAACTAACTTGCGCCATATTTCTATTTTTGAGAAATACTTTCTGCATTAATTTTAAACAATAACAATGCATAATAATTAACCAAACCATGTTTTTATGGAAAATGCTATCGCCTATAACTCCTTTACTATTGAGTTTTGGACATAATATATATTAGGCATTTTCGATTTGAAATTACCCAAGGAACCTACCTTTAAGCTATGGTAGTCGCGTCGCGGGACACCCTGTATATGTAGTTTATAACTGTGAAAGTAATTAAACTTCATTTTTGTTCAAAAATATACACTGACCGGCAAAAAAACCTGCCACCCTGAAATACTTCGCAAAACCAGTTTAAAAATTATTAATTTAACCAGTGATTGTTATTTGATTAAAGAATCATTCACTGTTGACACAGGATTTACAAATTAGCTAAAAAAAGAGACAAATTAATACAGAATTGAATTTAATTCAAGAAAGTAACAAAAACAGTCTAAACACAATATTTTCTTAATTAAAAACAAAGGTGGCTGTTTATAATAAACCTCCTGGTAATTATTAGTAGTGTGTATGTCCTCATCGAGCTTGAATTACATTTCAACCGCTATGGCATTGAGTTTATTAAATTTGTTAAGTAAATTTGAGGAATTGCTTCAAATTCTTCCTGAAAGGACAACCGTAGCTGTTGAAGAGTCTCTAGCATTGCTGGACAGCAACGAATACGCCTTTGGAGTTGATTCTAACGATGTTCAATGGGATTGAGATTCTGGTTGCATGCTGGCCAGTCAAGTCTTCGAATGCCGACCTCATCCAAATATTCAGTAACAATTCGTGCAGCATGTGGTCTGGCGTTGTCATCCATTAAAACGAAGCCATCTGCAATAAAATGGGAAAATGGGACGACAGCTTCTTAAAGAATCTCTTCTGCATATTTGTGAGCGTTCGAAGCACCATTTTTCACAAATATGAGGTTGGTATGTACTTCTGAGGAAATACCTGCCTATATCATAAAAGAACCTCTTTTAGAAGATATACGTTCAGAGATGAAGCAGCCTGCATATCGGTCGCCTTGTCTTCTCCACACCCTTTCCTGACCATCAGGTGATCGCAGACAAAAACGCGACTCGTCAGTAAAGAGAATTTCACTCCATTGCCGCAGATTCCAATTTGCATGCAATCGTGCAAACTGAACACGTGCTCTTCGATGCGTAGGTAGCAATTACGGTCCTGTGGCAGATCTCCGCGAAGTTAAACCACTTTTTACAAGCCTCCGCCTAATTGTCTTTTCTCTTATTTTAACCCCTCGTACTGTTAGCAAGCGATTTTGAAGTTAAACCGCTGTTGAGCTGCGATCCCATAGTCGGCACTATATGTCGCGTTCTTTGGGAATATCTCGTATTACCGTTCAGAATGCCTGAAATCGGTATCTGGAAAATGGCAGATTTGCAAGGCGAACAGGATGCGGAAGAAAAAGAGCGACCACTGCGGCTGATCGTTTCGTTGTACGGAACACTGTATGTACAAGTATGAACCTGTTCAGTGTTAGTAATGTTTTGTGAAGCGAGTGAAGTTTTATAAAATTGCATTATCACTGCTTAACAAAGAAATTTTGAGTGATATTTATAGAAACATTAATCATGTTCCGTAAATGTGCGAACTATTCGGACAGTTTTTGTTACGTTTGTGGAGAGTTTATTGCTAAATATCAAAAACGATGTTTTACTGCGCTAATAAGGAGAGCTTATTGTCTGTACTTTGGACGTCAAGTTGGAGATCAAGATAAGCAATGGGCACCACATATTTGTTGTGTTTCTTGTGCAAATCGCCTTTGACAGTGCCTAAAAGGTTCCCTTGTATGTATGCCTTTCGCAGTACCTACGATATGGAGGGAACAAAAGGATCATCTAACTGATTGCTACTTCTGCATAACACAAATATTAGGCTTCTCTGCAAAAAATAAAAAATCTGTTGTGTATCCTAATTTAACATCGGCGTTAAGACCCGTTGGCCATTGTACTGATCTTTTTGTGCGATTAGGACATTCGTGCTAAATCGCAGCAGTATATTGTGAAAAGTTGACCGAGTAGGCAGATAGTTGCGAGAGAAAAAAATATTTTACTTGAAAACGATGTGGATAGAAACACTATCTATTTGCCCCTTTTGCATATAAAGTTAGGGCTGATAAAGAATTTCGTAAAAGGTATGAATCGTGGCGTAAGAAGCTTTCAGTACTTAAAAGAAAAGTTTGCAAAAATCAGCGGACCTAAGATAAAGGAGAGCATATTTGTGGGTCCCCAAATTCGGCAATTAATGAATGACAGCGGTTTTAATGCGGTTCTACAAGGAAAAGAAAAGGCGGCGTGGAATTGTTTCAAATCTGTCGTAAAGGGCTTTCTAGGCAACAACAAAGCGGAAAATTTCTAAAACCTCATCGACGAAATGTTCACAGCTTACCGTAAAATGGGAAATAATATGTCGCTAAAGATGCATTATTTACATTTCCATTTGGATTTTTTCCCAGATTATTTGGGAGCTGCAAGTGATGAGCATGGAGAGGGTTTTCATCAAGACGTTTCAAAGTTGGAAATCCGGTACCAGGGAAATTGAATTCGAACATGTTGGGTAATTACTGTTGGTTACTGATTAGAGAAGACTCTAATACATCATTACACAAGAGGAAACTGCCAAATAGAATATTCTAATGGGTTTTAGTATGTACATTTTGTAATATAAAATGCATCTAATTACTTTAGCGTTTTATTTCGAAACAAAATTATGTTTTCCTCGGAAACTATACGTGCTAGGGTAAAAGCAAAAGCAGATTTGGATTCAGCATGAAAAAAATGATTCAAGATCACCTATTTGTAACTAGGAACCAGAAAAAAAGTTTCAATTTGTTACTCAGTGTAGAGTACTTTTCAAATTTCGTGACAGGTGAAATGCGCAAAAGGCGGAGCTTACTGCGCAAGAAACAGAGAAAGAAAATTGTAAAAATCATGCTTTTAGGGCCACCTGGCTAAAATTCGTTTTTTGCTCATCGAAGGTCACGTGCCACGAGATTTGGAAACCACTCTAATAGCAGTGATGTCATTCCTAGTTGGAGAACATGATAAAACATTTCTAGAAACGGATTTTCGGGATTTTAAAGCAACTTATGTTAAAGTGTCTTTGGTAATTTCTTTGCTGTATGCGCAATACAAAAACGTGTTGCCATCTTTAAGATGATGTTTAAATAGATGGGGGATTTCAATCAACCAGTATAGCAAACAATTGTACAGAGTGTTTCAAATTTGAGGTAGATACGGGTATCTCAGAAATGAGAATAGCTAGGAAAAAAAGAACTGAATACACCTTACTAATCTCTTTTTTTGCCGAGTTCGTCTGTGGAATTAGAGTTTATATACGTATCTTTTTTTGTTTTTGAGTTAAAGATAAAAATTAATTTTTTACAAAAAGGACAAAAGGTTGTTGAGGAACTTCTTGTATGGTTGAAAGTCTAGAATAACAAGCGATCATTAAAATTTCAGTTCCCGGTAGGCTATAAAATTTTTCCGTAGGGCGTAGCTTAGCCACACGCATGCCAACCAAGGCCAATACATAACCTACAAATTACAAAACCAAATAATAATTAATAACACAATAAAACAAATTCAAACTGTCAATTTGACAGATAATTTTTACTGACAATGGATTAACCTAAGACATAAATTTTTTTTCATAGCCTACTGGGAACTGAAATTTTAATGATCGCAGGTTATAAGGTAACTACTATCTTAGATTTTTGTTTTATTCAATTGTTTTTGAGTTATAACCAAATAGTCCAGTCAATAAGCTGGGAAAAAACGCCGAATAAAAAATAAACACTGCACGAATTTGAAAATACTTTTTTGCAATGAGTTCTATATGACCCCAGAATCATTCATGACTATTGACACCTTCATCCCGCGCCTTCTTCTGCCCCAAATTGCGGAATCAACCCCTTTTAATCACCCCCTTTCTTGACATTTTTCTATTTGTGAAAATGTGTGAATTTTAGCTCAAAAATGGCTTCCAAGAGGTTTTTTTGGGTCGCTGATTACGAATACAGCATTAGTTTTCCAAAAAAGTGAACCTGGCCGTGGAAAGACGGGAAATTTGGCCTAATTTCTGAAAAATTTTTCTTGTTTGTGAAACTTTTGAATTTTAACTCGAAAATAGGTCCTAGAAGGTTTTTTTGGTCGCTGATTACGAATCCGATCTTAGTTTTTCGGAAAAACCACCCTGGCCGTGGAATATCGGAGAATTTTGCCCATTTCGAAAAACATTTTGGAATTTCAGCTTTAAAATGGGTTCTAGATAGTTTTTTGGGTCGCTGATCACGAAACCGATATTAGTTTTCCGGAAAAACCATCCTGGCCGTGGAAAAAAATTTTGTTATTTTTTTTAATTTTTCTCATGTTTAACCGCTCTTAGGTGGCAGTTCATCTTGCTTTCGATGTAGTCGATATGTTTGAAACCAGTTTTCACTGTTGCAGTGAAAATTACAAAAAGCCCGTGGAAAATCATTAAGGAATTTAAAAAAAAAACCGTCTTTTATGTCGTTTTCGGGGTAATGGCATGCTGCCACTTCGATAATAACAACGAAAAAAACCTTCTTTTTAAATTTTTCAATTTTCCACAACCAGGTTGGTTTTTCCGGAAAACTAATATCGGATTCGGGATCAGCGACCCAAAAAACTGCCTAGAAACCATTTTCGAGCTAAAATTTTAAAATGTTTTCCGAAATTGGGAAAGTTTTTCGATTTTCCACGGCCAGGGTGGTTTTTCCGGAAAATTAAGATTGGATTCGTGATCAGCGATCAAAAAAACCTCCTGGGACCCATTTTCGAGTTAAAATTCAAACTTTTCACAAACAAGAAAAATTCTTCCAGAAATTAGGCCAAATTTTCCGTTTTTCCACGGCCAAGTTTACTTTTCCGGAAAACTAATGCCGGATTCGTGATCATCGACCCAAAAACCTCCTAGAAAACATTCTTGAGCTAAAATTTGATTCTGCGATTTGAGGTTGAAGGGGGGCCGGGGGGAAGGTGTCAATAGTCATGAATGATCTTGGGGTTATATAAAACTCATTGCAAAAAAGAGTTTTCAAATTCGTGCTGAGTGTTTTTTTTTATTCTTCCAGCTTATTGACTGGACTGAAAGTGATTTTCTAAATGACAATAGTTGGTTTTGACATTTCTGAATTCACCGGTTTCATATTCGAGGAAATTTAAAAATTTCGTATTTGAATTTGTACATTCTGTACGTCTGTCTGTCTACCTGTTCGTCTGATGGTCTGTTGCCATGTTGCCGTAACTTTACAGGACATGTTATATATGAAATTAACTTGGAATCTTCTTCTGATTTCAGATACATATTCGATATTTCGATATCTCAAATAGTTTTTGAGATAATCGAGATTGAAAATGGCGATTTTTCGACATAGTCTGTCTGTACGTCTGTTGCTATGTTTCCGTAACTTTACAGGACATGTTATATCGTATATGAAATCAACTTAGAATCTTTTCTCGATTACTGATGCTTAATCGGTATTTCGATATGTCGAATACTTTTCGAGATAATCGAGATCAAGACATTTTTTAAATTTCGTCATTGCTTGCATTTTCACTGGTTTATTTTAAACATAACCAAAAAATATCAATATTAATGTAACGCATAATTTAGCATGGCATAATTTTGAAAGAAATCAAAACAACAGCTTGTTAATAACGTCTTCGTCGCGCATGATGTAATTGAAAAGGTTGTTATTGAATACTAGATGTGGCCCGGGGCGAACCGCCCCTTCCGCCTCCCGCCCAGGTACACTACTGTGTAAGCATGTACGAACGACAATGATGTTTATACTTAATAATTGAAACCTGATACTTTCATATCAGTGAGCTATTTAAAAGGCAATTATACACCGTCCGATGCAATACGAAAAAGCCGCGGTTCGATGCAGTACGAAAACAAACTCGGTCCGAATTAGTACGAAACTTTAGCCCGTCCGGTGCAGTATTGATTAGATTAGATTAGATAAAATTTAATTTAAACGTATTGTTTTTCAATAAAAAAGTGACCGAGTTTCAAATTTGTTAAAAAATCCTGTTAGCTTTGTTTGCGGGTGCAGTTCGGACACGGCAATCTGATTTTTGAGTAAATGTAAATAAATAAATTTATGGTTACGTATCCCCATGGTTACGCGCTTGAGTTTCCGAATAGAAATAGATAGATAGATAGATACACAGAGGGCAATTGACGGATATTATAATTGATACCATTGATTATTAAGTATTTAACTACAAAAAAAAAGAAAACCACAAACATGCAAGCCTGCAATTTATCTCGCTACGTGTAGGTAGGCAATACAATAGAAAACGACTGATTTTCTAAAGTGATTTGTTTTTTAAGTTTTTTTAAATATCTAAAGATCAAAGTTGTACGAGATGATGTGATGATGTAAAGTTAGATAATTACTAAATAAATAAATAATTCTCGTCAAAGTGACAAGCAATATACTATGTATATGTAATACATTTATGTTGTTTTTAGATGAGGAGGAAACCCTGTATGCTTTTCAAATAACATTTTCATCAATGCCTTTTTTCGTTTTAATCTAGTATGTTTAAGTACTTCAAACTTGTCAAACAGTCAAATCGAAATATACTTGACATTTGCAAATTTGAAAAGTTTGTGGAAACATACTAAACAATAAATAATGGAAAACAACCTTCAAACTTAAAAAGGTATGTCAAACTCATTTCAATATAAAAATGTCTCATTTACACGATTTTGTATCGCATTCACTCAACTCAAATTGTCAGATTTTCATAGAGTTCCTACATAATATTAGTTATAAGAGTTAGGACATGTGGAACCAGAAATCAAAACCACTCGATTCTATTGGCATTTGTTTTGAATTTTTTACTTTAACATGACGTAAGTTATTGTCAAACAAATTATGAAACGTCAAATTTAAGGTTATAATTATTAAGAAAATTGCAATAATAATCAAGAAAACATGTTAAAACTGGAAAATCAACTTTGAATATGAAGAGTAAGGGAAATAACTAATATTATCAACTAGTTTTACCTCTTGTAGTATAGTTGTAAAAGCATTAATTATTCTACCTATAGGTAACTAAACCAAATGCAAAAATAAAAAAATGAAAAATGTCCAGTAATTTTATTTAATTCAAGGTCAAGAATTTAAATTTTACGGAAACAAAACATTAATGTACTAAAAGATAGGTTAAAATCTCCAATACCATGTGTAAATCACAATATTAATGTATTACTTCTTGTTTTAGGTTTGAAGTAGAAGATAATTTAAGAATATTATGTTCTAAGAATGTTAATAATAAACACATTAAATGTATTTTGAACAAAGGAAGGTAACCTGAAACATAAAAACTACCAAGATTGGTTTTGATTTTAAAATATATTGAGATTTTTAAATATTACCGTAAATATTCCTCGTGCCTATAAACAACTGTAATACTAGAAATAATAATTTTATTTTATTTAGTGCATTTGTATAATAGTTAATACGAGCCCTAACAACTAAATAGTGGGACAAGCAATTTAAAGATGTTTATGTTACTACATTACAAGATTACTGCGATTAATAAAGTTTACATAACAAAACAATGAAAGTTTTATTGCTGTGTAACAAATTACAAGTAATGAAAATAAATTATTTATTTCATGAACTGCTGTGATTAACTAGACAATAAAAGACTCTTAAAATCATTGACAACTGTATATTGGGACAAATCAACTTTTTAGATCTTAATAAGATGTTACATTGCTCTTTACCTTAACAGCTCGAATTCTTGCTGGTATGGTTTCTGCCAAAGTTCTACAAAACTCAAGTGTAAAACTACTCCATATTTCTTCCAGTCTTTTTTAAATTTTGCAATTGTTTTTTGAATGTTGTTTCTTAATTATTGTTTCATCTTATGCCAGAATGTTTCAATGATATTCAGATCGGGACTGTTAACAGGTTAAGACAAAGCTGTAATACCTTTATCAGAAAACCACTATTTTGTTGATTTGACTGTGTGACAAGCAGCCCCGTCTTGTTGGAAAGTAAAATTTGCATCAGGATGCTGTCTCTCGATGCTTGGAAAAATACTATTTGTTAATATTCTTTGATATTTTTCAGCAATAACGGTACCATCAATAAACTCAAACTTTCCCACATACAGTCCCAGGTCATTACCCCCTTTGAAAATTCCATGGTGCGTTTGATACAATCTTTATAAAAAGCTTCATTCTTTGCCCAAATAACTCGTTTTCGAAAATCCTCCACACAAACGTCAAATTTCGATTCATCACCAAAAATAATTTTTGGCCAGTCTTCTACAGTTCATGATAATTTAGATTTTGTCCAATCAAATCTATTTCTTTTTGGTTTTGGGTTAAAAGCGGCTTTTCTTTAGCCTATGTGATAATAGAAAAGCACGGTTCTTCTGAAAACATACAGAAAACTTACATCAAATCTTATAAAATTTCAATCTGGATTTATGAATCCATTTTCTACAACATTCTCGTGATAATTTTAATCCAGATTCTCTATTCCACTGTACAATAATATCCCATAACGCATTCCGTCAACCCTTCTTACACAGTTTAACAAGGAGCCTCTGGTGTCTTGGTGCAACCAGCCTAGGGTGACCTGAACTTCTACATTTAACGCCAATATTTTCAGTTTCCCGACAGTGTTTTATAATATTAAACACAATTGATTTGGAAATATTTAGATTTTCGGCGATTTCACGAATTGTTTTGCTATTACGATATTGTTTTATAAATTATCTCTGTAAATTTTCGTTTGTTGCTGCACCACGTGCCATTTTTATGAATAAATTGGACAAATAAGTTATAAAAGCAAATTACTAGAGAGGCTAGTGATAACTCAGTTCTTTTTTTTGAAAATCAACCTCGTTTAAAAAAATTTAGAAACGTTTAGTTAGCTGTCCCAACAATTAGTTGTCAGTACTTTTTATAGCTGAAACAAATGATTTTATCTGCGATGCATGCAATTTGCAGAATAATTACATTTGTCATCATTTAGAACTCTAAACAATTTGCACTTTTAAATAACCCAAAAAATCTGAGTGGAAATTTAATAAAATATCTTCTTTATACAACATTAAAAGAAAATACTGCTTGTCCCAATATTTAGTTGTTAGGGTTCGTAATAATAACAATATTTCTGATATCGATATGAAACTGTTAAATACACATAACCTCAATGACAAGCTGAATGCTGTTTGTCCGACAACGGTTCTGTCGGACACTATTTGTCTAGGAAAACTGTGTTTAAATAGAATGTTATTATTTGCTTGAGCAGTTAAAGTTTTTCCAGGAAGAAACTATTTTATGAATTCTGTAACTGTATAAGTAATGAATCTATTAAGTTTTGGTTTTATATTATGGTATCTCTCAGTTTTGATCTTTGGTTTATGGTTGACAAACAAATTTGTTATTTTTCAAAATTTTTATTTATTTTCTCTTTAACTTTAATTTTGATTATTTTCTTGCTTAAGAAAATTTTCATTCTATTCAGTAATATACTAAAAAGTTAAATAATGCAGAAATCATGTCGTATTTCAATATCTTTCCCTTTTTTATTAATCCACTGATTTTGAGTAAAATGTTTATTACTACATAATTTACTACCAAGTATGTTAAACTTTTTCATTTTGCCAAATTTGCTATCATTTACTCAAACTTTTCTTTAGTTTTTCATTCTGACAATTAGAAAAACTAAATATCAGAATGACAGGCAATTTAAAATTCAAATTAAAAAAAAAAACAAATATTTCATGATATCTGGTTCCAACCAATCAAAATGGATCACCAACATGTCCTAACTCTTCTAACAATATTATATAGGAATTCTAGATTTTCACGGCTACGTGCGTCTCGTCTCAAAACTAACGTGAACAAGGTGTACTAATAATTTTGGAATATTTTGTTTTCAATAGCTCTTTTTTAAAAACTGCAACCTATATTCTGTAGCCACAAAGACCTCTACAAAGTGCAAAGTGTGTTGCCTACCTACTTGTAGCATTTTAAATTGGGCATTTGGGCAAGTGAAATATGAAAAATCTAAAAATGTCACAGTATATAAATTGTAATTAAGAAAATTAATTTAGAATAATATTAACATTTTTAAATTGTTTATTTAAAAACCTAATTGTTAACAGTATAATAATAATACAAATATATTTAGTCGAACAAACATAACATGAGAAAAGTTTAGGGTATAACATTCCATGGAATAAAGGTGCCCGGTTTTGGTTCATCCAGCTGAAAAAACATCAATAGTAAGCACTTAATAATGCAAAATAAAAAACAAAACTATACCTTAGCAGTTAAATGATCTTCACAAGCCATTCTAATTCTAGCTGCTGTGGCAGGTGCATATAATTTGAAATTATTTTCTGATAAACCTGCATCTAGACGAGCAGACTTAATAGCTTCTCTTATGGCAAATAAAACTGAACTGGCTAAGAATAAAGGTGGTTCTCCTACAGCCTAGAATGTTATTTGTTAATTAATAATCTTCTAAAGTTAATTCTTTAGGGCTTGATACCTTAGAAGAGTATACAGCTCGTGGATTAGGAGCACCTTTCAATAGTGAAACATTAAATTCAATTGGAATGTCAGCGAATCCAGGAAGTTTATAAGCGCCTGGACCTCTTGTAAAGATAGTACCATTTGGTGAATACACCATTTCTTCTAATGCAAATAAACCGTAACCTTGCACAAAAGCTCCTTCAACCTGTCCAATATCAATGGCTGGATTTAAACTTTCACCTGCAATTATTTAATTTTACTACTACCTGTATACATATTTTTCATCACGCTAGAATTACCTAAATCCATAACAATATCTGTTTTTAAAACTTGATGGTCTCCAGTAAGACAGTCAATTTCAACTTCGCTACAAGCTACACCAAAAGTGAAATAATTGAAAGCATTTCCTGAATTTGTTTCCCAGTTGTATCCAATATTAGGTGTTCTATAGAAACCAGTAGCAGACAAACTAACTCGATCCATGTAAGCTTGAAGTACCCAATCTTCCCATTTGCCTTTTGGATTTTTAATCTTGTAAGGTTCCAGTCTTTGTTTGATTGTTTCACAAGCATACTGTAAAAACAATAAAACTGCATAATCTTAATTGACAATTTTTTCTAGTGTCTTACCATCACAGCCATTCCATTAAGGTCAGATCCAGAACTAGCAGCAGTTGCAGAAGTGTTTGGTACTTTATCAGTGGCAGTCTCACTAATGTGTATTTTTGCATGAGGTATCTCTAGTACCGTACTGGCTACTTGTATCATCTTGGTATGTAAACCTTGACCCATCTCAGTACCACCATGACTTAGCAGTACCGAACCGTCTGTGTAAACATGAATCAAAGCACCAGCTTGATTTAAGAATAAAGCTGTAAATGCTATACCAAATTTCGTAGGCACTATACTGATACCTCTCTTTTTCCATCTATTTTCTCTGCGATTTAATAACAAAAATTAACAAAAATTAATAAAATTAACAAATCGTTTTTACCTACCTGTTAAATCGTTCGACTTCTTTTTTCCTCGGGGCAAAATTCGAAGATGCAACACATTCATCCCAACATCGCAACATAGTACAATATTCTAATTTTTGATTGTAATGAGTCAAATCTCCTTCTCTATACAAATTCATTCTAATGATATCCTCGGTATTCTTATTTAGATACTCAGCAATCTCTCTGATCATGGTTTCGCCAGCCAACATTCCCTGTGGTCCACCAAAACCTCTGAAAGCCGTATTTGAAGGTAAATTAGTTTTACAAGCAAAACCCTTAACACGAACGTGTGGAATTTCGTAGGCGTTTTCAAAATGAAACATTGCACGTTCTAAAACCTAAAACATACCCTTTTGTTAAACAAAGAAAAAGTGAAAACACAATATAATCAATGTCTTACCGATATAGATAAATCTGTAGAATAACCGGCATTATTATAAATGTGAATTTCACATCCAAGAATCTTTCCATCATTATCAAAAGCAGTTTTGTATTTTGAATAGAATGGATGTCTTGTACCAGTTATAAGCATGTCTTCATCTCTGTCTAACATACACCTAACAGGACGGTCAAGCCGAGACGCTGCTAATGCTGCTGGTAACGCAGCAATTATAAACCTTGATTCTTTGCCACCAAAACCTCCTCCCATTCGTTTCACTTTTGTAACTATGCGATTTTGTGGTACATTTAATACGTGAGCTACTAATTTCTACAACCAAATTTATCAGTATAATTTTAATATATTGACAATGCCCATAACTTACACCTAATTCAGATGGATGTTGCGTAGATGAAAATATTTCCATTTCACAATCCTCTTTTTTTGGAACTGCAATAGTGCAATGCGTTTCCAAATAAAAATGTTCTTGAGCCCCATTTCTGCAATCGCCTTCAATGACATGTGGCGCAGTTGCAAATATCTTATCAACATCACCCTTTTCAATCTTCTTTTCTACAAGATAAGATTTATGTTTAATGGCATCTTCTATAGTTATAATTATCGGTTGCAATTCTTCATAAGTCACTTTTACTTTACGGGCTGCTCTCTGTGCGGTAATCTGATCATCAGCAATTACAGCACCTAACACTTGTCCCTGGCAAGTGACAGTTTTCGAAATGAAAACTTCATCATCATGAAGCACTGGCCCAACTTTGTTTTGTTCTTCTGGTATATCTTTAGCAGAATAAAAAGCGTGCACGCCTTCCATTTTTAATGCTTCAGTTGGATCAATTGAAACAATATTAGCGTGAGTTTTTGTGCTGAGTACCAAACCCATATAAAGTTCGTTTGAGAAGTATGGCATATCGTCACAATAAATGGCTTCACCTGTAGCTTGTTTGAACGCTGACAGATGAGGTATAGGCTGGCCTACGCTTTTTATTTTTTCATCGGAGGGTAGCACTTGAAAATATTGAGAGTTTTTCGGAATCTGGGAATGAAAACCATCGATAGCACTCATTTCCCTTTTGTCTATTATGATATTGGGGAAAAGCTTTTGCAGTTGTTCTGAGATTGCTAAAAATGCTTTGAAAAAGAAACTTAATGTAAGAGATCTTCTATATTGAATCATTCCACCAGGTGCACTTGGGGATAAAGGCAGATCATCTATAAGATATGTATAGGCCAAATCTAAAGTTTCTTGATTCCAAGGTTTGCCGATAAGATTTTTGCTTGCTTTTGGTGCCGTTACTGTTGTGGGTGCCATTCCTCCGAAAGCAAGGTCAATAGTTTTAATGATCATAGTTTTGGTTTCAAACATAACATTAATAGCTGAGTTAACTATTGCTATATCATCATCTCTTCTTCTAGCCTGCTTGTAGGCATAGAAATATTGATTTTCTTTGGTGTAAGGTATTTTTATAGCCACTAAGATTTCGTCTTTGTTAACTATACTTCTACGGTAACCTGTGAAGAACTTCTCATCCATGATAACCTTTCTAGTACCATTCTCTTTGCTTCGTAATTCCAATTCTATCTTGCTAGCTATAAAAATAGGATTAAGATCTGAAATTGGACTTCCTGTCATAACATTGCCTCCGACGGCTGCAACACTTCGTATTTGTTTGCCTGCAAACCAATTTAACATTTCAATTATAGAGAGAAAGATGCGGGTTCTATACTGGGGTTGTGTTCTAAGTTGTTCCCTTAATGCATCTTCCATATCTTGTAGTGTAACTGAAGCACCTATTTTCATACAATCTTTTAATTGTGTTATTTCGGTCATTTCTGGTATTAAAACTGGCTGTATCAAAACAGGATATATAAAATGTTTGAACTTCACTTCAACCCCTACTTCAGTATTTCCCACAATTATCTTTGCATCTGGATATTTATGCTTTAATTCCAACAGATCCTTTAGTTGTGTCGGTCTGTACCATGTAACGTCTTTTCCTTTGAAAACTAAATATTCCCTATCTAAAGTATCGTACAGTTTTAATTCTGGGGGAAAAATAGGTTCTTGCGTTGGATCGTACGGTGTAAATTCGTGCGGTTTGAAAAGCACCTCGTTGTCATCTTTATCAGTACCATTACAACCATTTTGAAGTTTGCAACATTTATCTCCCATTCCACAAACGCCATTTCCATTGGTAAGAGCGGTACCATTCTGCATTACTTCCCAGTCTTCGGTGAATGTTTTATATCCTTCAATAATTGGTCTGTATCCCGTACATCGACATAAGTTTCCTTGAAATGCTACTTCCATATCTTTCATGGAAGGTTTAGGAAGGTTTCTTAAAAGTGTATACATCGACATAACAATGCCAGGAGTGCAAAAGCCGCACTGGGATCCGTGAGCTTTTGCTATTCTTTCTTGTACTGGATGTAGTTTGGTTCTTGTTGAACCGATACCTTCGACTGTTGTTATTGCAAGGCCGTGCATGGCACATACTGGTGCTAAGCAAGCGTTTACTGGTATGTGACTGATGAAATTCAGGAAATATATCTAGTATAAAACGGTTATATCTCATAAAAGCAATAGTTGTGTCCAGAAGTGGTAGTATTTGCATCATGAATCTTTTGGACGATTGGCAGCAACAAGTAATGAATCGTTTGCTACTGAGATTTAGGCATCGCTTTAAAAAACACTTTCGTGTTCTGTTGTCCTTTGTATTTGGGGTTAAAGGCTAGACATAAATTAACCTGACACTACTAGGTTAGGATATTGAATAGTCGTTATGAGAGCAAATAAGCGATTAGTGACAGCGCGCAATCATGATTACTTCTTCTGGTCACAATCAATGTTTGTAGTTTATGTTTAAAATGGGGCTGAATTGTTAGTAACATAATTCTGGAGGTTACACCAAACCTACACAATCTTATCTTAAATCGTTGCCAATAACACGAAGTGTCGTATCTCAAAAATCGATTTCTGAGTTACGTCACCAAGTGAAGTTTTGGCTTTCACGAAGTATCGAACCTCAAACTGACTGAAATAAGACATTACTTTGGTTCAATCTACTATTGTTGCATCTTGTTATCAAAACTGCATAGAAAACGACTTATTGGTTATACTCTTCTCTAAAATCGGTAAATCTGAGATAAGACACTTTCTGTTATTGGCGACAAAGTAGGAATGAATGAAGTTTAGTTTGAGATTGGATGATCTCGCGTCAGTTAGGGGTAGGAAACCCTTAAAGAAGATTACTTACAGGCTGCATGTTTTTTATCTTCTTAACTATATAGGGAAAGAAATAAAAGAACATGAGTTGACCTTTACGTCTTGTCGGAAATCTTAGAGAGACTTACAACAAGGCAAAATCCACCATGGCAACTAACTGTAGAAACTTAATCCCTTCCGTAATGGCATTTTCGAGTCTACAAAAACCTTATAGACTTCTTGTTTCGACGTAAAAAAAAAGAATCGCGATATTTTAAATAATTTAAAGTAACTCTTTTGACTATATCTATTCTAACAGGGAACATCTGCGAAAAGTAAGTTTCTTCTACCAAAAACTTATGCAATATCAAGCTAATACGACAGAAAGATGCAAGTTAGAAATCTACAGAGCTTTAAATAAACAAAA
This sequence comes from Ignelater luminosus, assembly GCA_011009095.1. NCBI lineage: Eukaryota > Metazoa > Arthropoda > Insecta > Coleoptera > Elateridae > Ignelater > Ignelater luminosus. The sequence goes on from VTPC01089970.1 coordinate 307,232, forward strand.
TGAAGAATAAATACAAAGAAAACGGAGATCTAGAAGCCATTCTTGGTAAAAAATCACAGACAGTTAGCACTAAAGAGGTACGAAATTTGCTATCAGGAAGAAAAAAAAAGGCTAAAAATTAATGATTAGACGTTTTTGGTCTGGTAGACTATCAAAAAAATTTTAATCTTGACAAAACAAAGGAAAATGTAGTTTTTCCAAACTTACTTTGACATGTTGCGGAATTTGAACGAAATTTTAGCTCAATAAATCAAATCAAAGATGATGTTTGCTTTAACTAAGTCGTTGGAGTGTTTGAAAAAAGGGCAAATGATACAACAAAGGCAAAGAAATACCTTTGATAAAACCTCTGCACCGACTTATCTCACACCTGCGAGACCAGCCACTGTGTAGAGTTGTGTTAGCACCATTTTGACCAAAACAGCAAACTCTGATATTGAGATTATTATAGAGAGCAACAAAGCCCTGCGTAGCTCAAAATCTCTGAGTTCAAAATAACCTTGACAAGCTCAGAAATCTTAGTTTATATTATCGGCAAAATCCAGAAAGTTCGACATTCGATCTCAAGATGCTCAATGATGGAGTTGAAGACACGAACAGTTGGTTAGCGCAGAATATGCTACTGACCGCAAGCTTTGCAGGTCTTACATGGATTAATAAAATCCGATACATGACCTAAAAGCTTATGATCATGAGGTGAATGCTTTACGTATCCTAATTGCCAAAGAAAAACAAACTGACAAAACACCAAAAAACATAAACGGTTACAAACCTCTACCCATTCTTGCAAATATCTATTGTAAGCTATGCCTTGATGCGATGAGAATGAAAGGATTTGAATAGAAAGAGGGTAATAACTGTCTGTATTCTGTAGGCAACTGTTCAAGCACCAAACTGGAAGATTTAGAGTCCTATTTGATTATCACTCGCAGGTACCTTGAAGTTTTGACTCAAACATGGTCTTAAACCCCAACGCATGCATGGATTAAAGCCTACCATCAACAAAAACACAGTAAAATATGAATATTTTTCATTTCAATGAAATTTAAGAATAGAGCGAGAGAACAATCAAAGTTGAAACTGTAAGTACTGGAGAAACGCGGAAATGTTTGATGCCATAAAATATGCTTGTTCGAGTAGTTGCTCGAGTTGAGGCTTGATTATGCTTTCACCTTATACTAAATCATTAGATGAATGACAAGATTCAAATGATCTTCACAAATTATTCCAACTCAATAACAGCACACGTCATTAGAGCTACCAAATATACAAAAATGATCACTGTATTCGAAAATTATTTCAGAAAAGGAAATAATATGAATCTCCTAACTTTTTTGGGGATTAATATATCTATGAATATAAAAACAAAATTATTGTCTTCTCCAAAGATAATAAATTATGCAAGCATTTTTCATCATGCCTTTAGTCGATCGTTTCGTTCTTGCTTGAATGCATCAGTAGACGATAATGACGATTAATGATTGCACATGATGATGATGTGGTTTATTTTATTTTAGACCCCCTTCTGGGGTCTCTTCGGCCGAAGAGAAATGTCTTTGTTGGACTTACCGGAGGAGATAGCATTCGATCGTTCGCTTCAAAACGATGACAGGCCACAGGATGTTAAAGAAGATGCAGTTCTGCTGGAGATAGAAGTGCCGGCGTTGTTGGTAGAGATGCTGATGAAGATAGGAACGCGGTGTGGTGGTATTACGGTGGATTAGTACGTCGTTGGATGTTAAAGGCGGTAAAAGACGATGGAGGCGGTGGGAGTGGTTAGCGTGTTGTTGGAAATTTGATTAAACATTATTATGATGAAGCCCGGTTATTGTCAGTGACGGTAACAGGCTGTGCAAATCATTGATAGGTGCACAGGTGTTGCAGGTGTACATTGCTTGATAGGTGCCTATCTGTTGAAGGTAATTAGATTGTTGCAACTTCAAGGCCGTATGTTAGGGGTCCGCGACAGAGGCAATTCATTGGATATGCATTGGCTGTTGCGGGCGATGTTGATGGATAGCTGATAATAGAAAAAAAGATGAATATTTACGGATAAGAGAACAGAACTGAACGAAAATGAATACTTTGAAATATTGCGGTATACAAATGTTTGGTAGCAGCCGGCTCTCCCTCAAGGCAACAAAGTACACGAGTACAGCGGAAACGTAGGATGATCTCGGATTGTCAGCTGCTGTTCCTGGGCCTACGTGCCCCAACGTAGGGTGGGCAGGATACAGCGAGGAAGAGAATCGTCAGCCGGTGGCCCCGAACACCGGCGAGCCAGGAGACACCGAACACCAGCGGAGTGGCCGACCCCTGCGCGAACTAGCTCGACTTTAAACTTTGTTTACATATAAGGTTCATGGTGGTTATAACTATAGAAACACAACTGCAGCATTAGCGTAATGTAAACGCCAAGCACCAATTAGTGTAAAGGAGAAACGACTCGATGTGCCATTCATAATTCAAAAATTATTTCCGAAGAAAATGTGAATGTCCCAACTTTTATGGGAATATAAAGATAAAGTTCTGATATTTCTCAAAAACATTAAATTATGCAACGATCGTCTGGAGGTATGATGATCAATGCTTGCATAATTTAATAGCTTTGAGAGAAAGACAAGAATTTTGTCTTCATAATCATAGATGATCACTGTAATTCAAGTAAGTATATAAGTAGAGCAAAAAAGAGGAAATATAGGTAGCTGTTGCATTTTTCTTGTGGGATGTACCGTTTCCGAGTAAACTGGAATTCTAATAAGACTTGAGATTTAAAAAAACTTATGAGTTGAGTGAACTAGAATAACCAATAGGTATTTTTAAAATGCAAATACCAAAGTTATTAGAAGCCATTCCATGCTGTATTTGATATTGAGAGCAGAATTTCTAAAAGACATAGTTAATAAAATGCGATAGATTTGAAGAACACAAAGTATTTGTCTTGTATCCTATTTTCTACTAACTTTTAATAATTAATAAATGTCAACGCAAGGTAAGTAAAGAAAAATTAAAAAAAGTTACTAAATTCGCAAGATTCTCAAAAAAGTTTTGAATCTATTAAAACATTTTACATAGAGAAGACGTGTATGTTCCTATGCCGTAAGATACAATATATAATATATAATTATTTGGCTTTGGCAAACATTATAAGTTAAATATAAACTTTTATTTTCTGTACTGCATAATATTGCCATATATGAGATAATATCCTTTTGTGTATTTACAGCAAGCAAAGTTTAATTATGATAACAATAAATTCTGAGGAAAACAAAAAACAAGAAAACTCGGTACCCATAAAATAATAATCTGAAAATTATATAAACTAAATTCAAGTCAAATTATTAAAAAAAAAATAAAATGTGTTTAGTGATTATGATTATAAACTTGTAAAAGGATACACGACTTTTTGGGACTTTCTGTCAAATCTTGAAACCATAACTGTGCATGCTCCACAACCTCCTTCTGCACATCCAAGTTTGGTACCACACAAGTTCACTAATTGCTATATTAAGGAAGTTACTACCTAGTAAATATGATTTGTGAGATTTTTAAAAATCAAATTGATCTATTCTAGAGATTTCTTCAAGAACAGTTAAATTTAGTTACACAGGATGTTTTTAAGACAGTACCTACTAACTTAGTTTTTAAAATCAAAGCTATATGTTAAATGCCGGAATTCTAAAATAAGAGCAACAGTGGCGAAAAGCCATTAAAATAAATTTATTTTTAGATAATACTTTTCCTGACAACCGAATTAGAATTTTATTTTTAATTATTTATTGAGAATTTCAAAGATAATCTGGTGTTTATGCAGCTGTTATCTGTAAGCGATAGTTTCTACCATAAAAAAAAGGAATATCGATGACATTAAATGTGACAATTACTAGCAACATTTGCGCATATCTTTTCTTTTAGGTTAGCAATAAAAAAGATTAATGTAACAATAAAAAGATGATATACATTGACTAATTAGATATTTCTACTATGTAAGGTCTCTGACCTAAAGACTGACATTTCGTAAATGACCAATATACAGGATGTTTCTGAAATGAATAGATATAACAGATGCCATAAAGTGTACCGTTTCTAAGATACAAGATAGGTTTTAAGATATAACAACAAAACTATTTTACTATCACGTTATCGTATGATATTAGAAAAACAAGGAATAATAAATTATAATACTGCAGGACTTTGGAAACTTTCATTTTACTTGACATGCATGACTTGCATGCTATGGTAAAATACGCGAACACCTTTTTGTCTCCAAATTTTAGAAACGAGGTAATTGTGTTTGAGAAAAGTGTGTCAGCACCACCCTACATCTCCGTCCAAGACAGTGGTGTTCATTACTAGATTCACACAATAGCAGACAGCGATGGTCACTTTAGCACTACTTCTCATTGCGAGTAGTTGGAACTCTCCATGCTGGACTTAGATGTGCGGGTAAACTCGGGCACTAATATCTAAAGCTAAAGCTAAAGAATGATGGATAGTACCAGATGAAACCATGGTAAAATTATTTTTGTGGGAGTTATTCAGTCGTTTCGTTTTCGTTGGGCCACCCTATATATTACATTCTAGTATAAAGTGGTGTTTACAATAATGATAACAAAGCCTCTTCTTTGATATCATGTAAAACCAGACATTACACTTACTGTAAAAATAGCAAGAACGGTTACACAACTAGAAAACTGCAGACACACTTCCTATTGTCTTTTGGTCAAGAGTAACATCAAAATCTTGAAAAATCTTTTCTGAGCTTTAACCGCACCCCTCATCGGCATACTTATACTTGAACTAAAGTTTTGCTCTTTAGGGATGAAAGGCGGCATCTCTGAAAGCTTTTTTAAGGAAAGCTCTCGCAGGTGAAATGGAATCAGAAACGATCGGTTTCGATCTTGGTTTTGAATCTTCAATTTTATTCTCTAACGCACAGAATGTCAGTTTCAGATGAAGCTGATGTTCAGTTTGAAACGATACAAAACACAATCTAACAATTTCGAATTATTTATAAAAGGGTTTTAAAATTGGAAAAAATTGCGCACTTTAGTCAGATAAGTAAGATTTTCTCTGTTGATTCTGGGAAACAAAGAGGCGCTGTTGGAAACTGGTAGTGGATGGACTGTTGACGATCATCACCCAAAAAAAAGTATATCTAGTAGTAAAATTAAGTAACGAATGCAAGACACCCTAAACCTGGTACAAAAGTGGACGGAAAAAAAGGTTTTAAAGCTAAGACCCTCTAAGACGACCGTTACACTGTTCACACGCAGAAGGAGGCTAACGGTACTAGGATCGGTAAGATCTCGAAGGATGGAACTACAAATGTTGGGGGTTGAAGTATTTTGGAGTGGTATTGGTTTGTTGATTCACTTGGAACCAGCATGCAGAAAGCAATCAAGAAGGCGAAGACCATCTTAGTGACACCCAGACGCATACATACTAAAACATGGCGACTGAAATCATCTATGATGTATACTAGTTGTAGAGAATAGTAGTTCAGACAAGAATTGTCTATTTATCATTGGTATGGTGGACAAAGATGCTACAGACGATAATCATTAAAGAATAACTAAACAAACTCAAAAAACTTTCTTTGTCTAAACATTACAGGAAAGATGAACTACCACTGGGGCCATGAAGGCACTTATTTCCTGTACTTAGTAATAAGGGGAGAAAACCGGAATGCATATTCAAAAATCTGGCAACCAACAGAACAAGGTATCGGTGAAATCGGGATACATAACAATGAAAGATCATATTATACATATATTACACTAGATCGAGGAAAACGGAACCAGAGAAGCTGCAGATTAACTTGTGAAGGATATAAGACCGAAAGAGCATCCGGCACAGGAGTTTATGGCAGACAGGCGAGAAGTGAATACAGTTTTCCGCTAGGACGTCATGAAGCTCTGATAAACTCAAAGGTAACGTCAAGGCTAGTATGAGAATATTCTGAAGAACTAAAGAGACCAGCAGATCAGAATACAGTAAAAGTATGCTTCAGGACATTGAAGGCAATGAAAAAACAACGAACTGCAAAGGGGACATCAGAAACACTGCACTTTAATCCAGAACCCGCTCTGGGAGAACCAAAAACTACAGTACGTGATCGAAAATCAATACAAGCTTGCAAAATTTACCAGGACAAGAACATGGAAAATCCTACATAGGTAATCCATGCGGAAAAATAGCAGAAGGACTGTTCACATTGAGCAGGAACGAATCTTACAACGCAGAATGTGCGTTTTTTCTATAAAAAAAGAGACAGATTCAATAGGAGTAGCACCACAGGCTGAAGTGGTAACCGGACAGCTCCTAAGCAAATAAGGAAAGCGTTTTTAAGATTCTATTATTTTGTTTCTTTTCATTTTTGCAACTCTTTTATACAATCTTTCAGATTAAATCGGGATATCTCTTTGATTATTTCTTCTATTCTTGAAGATTATGAAGAAAAGCATTAAGTGATGCATACAGTAAAGGAAAATTAAGCATTTAATCTAGGAATAGTACACTTATATAAGAAAGGTAGGAAAGCTAGTCGACACAAAAATAGGTTGAAACCAGAGACCGAATTAATGCAAGAGTTAAGAAAATAAAAATGGATATTGCAAGAAGGAATACTGACAAACGAGACGGGCTCGTCACTGGTATCGAAATCAAGTAGGCGTTCCGTTAAAACGTTTGCTTTCGTGTGGTTAAACAAGAAATAATCACAAACACATTTTTTTATATTGTTTTATAGTCCATTAGAAAAACTTAAAAGAAATAATCATGGTTGTCACCACAAAAAGACTGTATACTTTGCAATGGATGATGCCGATATCCAAATTACGTTTCTCGTATTTAGTAACACCTTCATATAAAATTTTGTTTCAAACATCAAGTTACTTATTAAAATAATAAATTTATACGTGACTTTAATTATAAAGGTAAGGCAGAAATTGACACTTGATCAAAGTATAGAGTCTGTTTGGTTGTTCAAATTGTTTAAGGTTAAAAAATAATCTTCATATTAGAACAAGAATTAAAAACATCCTGTATATAACTTAAACGTTTTAAATTTTTATTTTAGTAAAGGATACGTTTGTTCCGCAAATAATATAAAAGGGTCCACTCTGGATTAACATTTTTTTCGATTATCTGCAATTTATTTAAATGTAGTAAGTATATATTTATTTTAAAATAAATAAGATTTTATATTGTGCAACTTATTTAGAACATTGATGCTATCATAGTTTTGCAATCAGTGGGAAATATACCGAGAATGTAATCGTTTAAACAAGAACAGGCTAATATTCTTACACATAAAAGGACAAAAGAAAAAAGATTACAATAAAATAGCAACGAATTGATTTTTAATAACTACAGTAATAAAAAGATTTACTTAACCGGAATGTCAAGGTAAAACCATTTTTAGAACAAGAGATAATAGAAACTTACATAACCTAGACAGATAGAAATATATTCATTTTACCTTTTTTCCATTAACAAAAAATATTAAGTTTGTTTGTTCAGGTATCATCTTAATTGTGTTTAATTATAAATTGTTATAAGATAATATGCACAGCCACTTAAAAAGCAGATCTAGAGCACACTTTGATGAACGATGTAGTCAACTGACGACACCACCAGTCAGTGTAATATTTATCAAGTTTGTGGCCTTAAGACCTTTCCTTCATCAGAATAAATACGTACTAGTAGATTGATAGATAACATTTAAATATTATATACGTCTTATCTCCTTGATTGTACTTTTCTTACATTATTTCGTAAGTGTGCACCACCTAAAAAAAGAAAAATACTGTAATGTTATTTTGCAACGTGCTTGTTGGTTTTATCAGCAGTGCTCTAAATTTCTCCATCTCTGCCTACGAATACATCACGTGAATGCATATTTCTCAAGTTATTTATTATTATTTTATTAATTATTAGTAATAATACAAATGTTTTATTATATTATCAGATGTATGTATGTATTTATGATAAGAAGACTTAATCGTTTCTCTTTTATTGATGGATTTGTTCCTAAGGTCTGTATAAGTGTATAGCGCGTGCCCACGTCAGTAAATAATTATAATCAATTATCTTTTAAAGAGTTTTCACAAGTTTAGTAATTTAAATTTAATGATTTTATTGTAAAGGTTTTTATTTATATCTTATCGAGATGGAAACAATTGTAAAGAACCTCTGTGATTTATACAGGATGGTCCAAATTCAAGGTAAACACAGAATAGTATCAGAAACAGAAACTAGAATACTTGAAAAAACTGAATATATCTTACTGATCTACTTTTTTCTATTGCCGAGTTCATTGGAATTTCGTAAAGTGGCTGCTTTAGATTTTTGTTTTATTCATCCGTTTTCAAGTTGTAACTAAAAAGAGTGATTTTTTAAATGGCAATCATAGTAGGTTTTGCCGTCTTGACGTATTTGAATTTATTGTTTTCTCAGCTTTTAGAATATACAGTATGTCAACTTAAAAAGTTGCATTGGTTGTATATCTGGAATTAAAAAAGGTATGGAAAGTCATTCGAAATTTAGTGCAATTATTTTCTTCTAGGCATCAAACCATACAAAAAACATACAATAACTCAAAAACAATTGATTGCAATCATGAACTCAGTAGGAAGAAATCAATTAGTAATTTGTTTCGAGTTTTTTTCTCTAGCTAGTTTAGTTTCCGAAATACCCTGCATTTACCTAAAATCTCGACTACCTTGTACATTACTTACAGTAATTCTAATGAAACGAGATAGTTAATTTATCTGCTTTTACGTAATAAATGACTTTATCTAAATTTAAACAATTAGAATCAAGTCAGAATGGCCTCAAGAATCGTCCAATTTTTATTGGCGACGACAGTATCAGAGAAATGTCGCAGGTATGCCACCACTAAAAATCTTCTAAAATCTAGCACTAGGTTTTTTCTTTCTAACGCATTGGCCTTATGATGGGAAACCGATTTAACCAATACGGTAGATCGTGTCGAAATGGAAGTTTTTTGCCAAGGGTGTTTTACGGGAACCGCCTCACAATTTGCTGGTGATAATCGTTTTACCTTTTTGAAGTGTTTTGTCGTCACCCGAAGCGTAGGTGTGTCGATATGAAACTTCCTTTGTCAGTAAGCCCTGGGAAGTATATTTCTTTGTAAGATGTTTCATACCTAAGGAACGAGGAGTAAGATAGGACTTTATTTGTTGATGGTGGTAGGGGAGTGGCTGGAAGCCACCTATCGTCTTTCGCTTTTTGCCAACTATTTGTTGTTTGTTACACAGTGTGTTTGTTGAAACAGAGCCAACCTTGTATTTTTGTTAATATCCACGATAGAGCAAAAACCTCAAATAAAAAGACTTTAATCAGCCGACTAGACGGCAAACATAAAACTTTGATATAATTAATTTTTAATTTTTAAATACGACGATACCTTTTTTGGCCCTTCTCTAAATAGAGAATTGTCTCCTCTTTTTGAACTGTAAAAATATGTTATTACGTGACAAAATTCATAAGATAAACGAATATTTATTTGAATAAAGTTAATATTATCATATAACAAAACAAAACAGTAGAAACACTAGCCAATAGGCGTAAACTATAGTCTCAACAAGATGGGACTCCTCGTAAAGGAAGAGATGTTCGGAAGCTATTTTAAATCTCAAAATCTGGAAATACCTAGATAGTAAATAGTGTCTCTATTATTTGGCCATCTAGGTAACCTGACTTATCAGTTTTAAATATCTTTATGTGATAATGTATCAAGCAACAAGTTTAGGCTATTATTCCAGCGAATCTAGAGAAGTCGAATCTCCCAGGCATGTCAAAAATTACTCCTAACATGCTACGAACACCGCAGAGCTGAGCTGTGTGTTGTAAATAATGGAACATAAACGTGTTGCTTGATACATTTTCCTACAAAGATCTCTAGATTTGACACTTTAGGTGACTTAGCTGTCCAAGTGATAGGGTTACTATTTGCTATCCAGTTATTTTCAAATTTAAAATTTAAGATGTTCCAAATATTTCTTCCTTTCGAGGAGATTCCAGTTTTACAATATTCAAAAAAAGATTTTATAATAGATATACTAGATATAATAGATTAACAACTCCAATCTAATAGAAGAAAGAAATGTCAGCATAAACACCAAGTAAACAAAACGTAAACATCAAGTATTTGTATCAGAAAAATTGCCAGTTGGTCCATATCGCCTCCTTACACCCGTGCTATACCTGTGATAACTCTTGGTAAACCCTTACTATAAAAATCAAATATTTAATAACACGAGATATCTCCCCGCTACGCTCCTATCGATCACCTGGCCCCACGCCTATAGCCACCAACTGTGTTATGTTATACAATCAAATTCGATTCTCAGGTGCAGAAGTGCTTTTTCAAAAAAAGGGCGTATTAACACTTTTTACGTATGTATCTTTACCTTCTCTTTACGGTGGTTATTGTTTAGTGTCGATAGAACGTACCGTTTTGGAACGAATTGCAAAAAGCTAAAAATAACATAAAACTTTAAAATTTCGTATCTCCGAAGTTCATCCGGCCATTTCAACCGGATTTGAAGGCGAAATGCACAAAGGTTTGGTAGAGCTACATGCCAAATCTTTACATTAGTTATCCGAAAATAACTGCGCTAGGAAGGATGGAAAGGGAAGAGTACTTTCCACCCTACATTTCGAGGCTCTTTTTGGAAAGATTCGAAAGAATCACGTATAGGTCACCAAAGTTCATTTACAGCAGAAGATTCGTCTTTCCAGTTCAAAGGGTATCCATGTCAGGGCCGTATTTGCGCAGTTTTCAGTTTTTTGCATTTTCGACCTGAAAGATGATCTCGTAGGAAAAAGTATATACAGCCTTTTTTCCTATCCCATATTTTTCTAGGATCTCGGAGAACTACTCCAAAAAGGTCTAAACGAAATCTAATTATATCTCTTTATTTTATTTCACCCCAAAGACACGCACACGCCACTGATATCTATCTAAACTTCTTACCCCGATGATGCTTTTTAGTATAAAAAAAGGGCCAGCTCGATCGGACCATAATTAACCTAGTTACGAATTTCTTAAGTGAGCATCACGAAAGATTATGGAAAAAAGTGCGAAGTTAACCGAATCAAACCGGGCTTCTCCAGTAGGTAGAAATATACTCCCAGAATACAAATCTTGAATATCATGTCGATCGGACTATACGGGCGGTTTTGGTGAGGGGTGCAAGATTTGCAAAACGCCCGAACGGCTTTTAGAGGAAATTTGGGGTTTCTTGACTTACTATCAGCAATTCGTTTCCACTGGCCGATAACACTCGTAAATCTACGTCGAACGGAAACATTCAGACCGCTGTACCCCTTATAGTCCCCTTGGTTTGACTTGTCGCTTTCTCTAGCGGCTAAACCGTAGAAAGTGGAAACTCGGTTCAAGGGGCATCGCACATAGGTGAAGACACTCAATCGCGATATCTTCGCAAAACCTCCATCTTTGTCTCGCCTCACGGACGGCTATGGACCCGAATTTGCAAAGATGAAAAGACTCTGGGGAGGCTTTACATCACAGCGCCTCTGGTCTCAGGTCGCTAGGCCTTACATAAGGCCCCAGTTGTGTTTGGCCATTTTTGCCGCTAGACGTCACTGTGTTCGCTTCGCGCGTACATGGTAGTCAAAGGCTCTAAAGCTCTATTTACCCTCCAAATCTCGAGTTATTCCAATTTTTCCTTTTGAAAAAGTGCAAAATTTCTAACTTTGACCTCTTTTTGGTCCCCTCCTATTTGACATTTAATGCAAAGCCGCTTGACGACAACTCGCCTAGAGCCAGCCTATCGGCCGATACTAGTCTCGTTCAAATGCGAGAGAGAACATATTTTGTAAATTATTAGATACTTATTGATGATATTGATGAAAGTACTGACTGCTTAGATTTTTAGAGTAATTTCGTAACAAGCGTTCATATGTGCACAGATTCTGCAATCGCATACTCTTTTTACTACATGTAAATAGTTATTGAAAACTATTGATATTTGAACGGGTTGTCGTATCAAAATGGAACTTCCTTTATTGGTAGTGGTATGGTAGGCTAAATACAACCGACAAAATTATAGTAACACAATAAAATATTAAGCACAGAAAAATTATGATGCATGTTCATACATCAACAGAACAACGAGGTGGATGAGAAAGAAGAGATCAGAGGAAAGTACGTACAAAAAAATTATAGAGTTAGTGAGAATAACTGAACAAGCTATTGAAGGCACAGATGGGAAAGAATAAAGACTAAATCCTAAGGCTAGGGATACAGTGTAAGTGTTAATCAATAAAAGTCGATCCAATCTAATTCAAAACACTTATTGATTAGATACATATTGCACAATACTCATTTTACGGTCTAAATAATCTTCTTTCCCTTATTTTTATGTAAAAAATGAAAATGAAGCTTTGGTAAAGTAGCACATTTGATGCAAAGTTCGTCTCATTCATACGGATAAACACATACGTAAATCCGATTTGTGATCAGGGCGTGCATTGCACGCATATGTACATATCTTATCGTATCTTCCAAATTAGAATGGATCGACTTGATAGGAAAAGCAAAATAAAGGGCTAGCTAGTTATATGAAAATCGTGGTAGGCTTTTGAAAATTTGCATACAGGTAGAAAATTGCAAAGGAAACATTTTCTCCTCATGACTTTTTTCAAAATTCGGTCAAATAAGTCCATTTTTCGGACATTTTTTCTAAAAATGTCAAATTTGACAGGTAATGATGACCAAATGATTACTTTTGATTAGATCATCTTTAGTTCTGGAGCAAGCAAAACCTGATGCCGGAAACAAATTTTCCATAAGTTATTTAATAAGATTTTTTTTTCATATGGTGCAGACTTTTTGGCGGACACTGTATATCTTTCCACTTAGAAATCACGAGGTCGTGCCGGACTTTTCCCGGACCCTGTATATAAACATATTTATAAATTCGCAAAATCAAAATGACTGAAAATAAAACTAAAAGTGCAAGGGTTTCTAATTTTCTAGGTAAAGAAGCTGAAATACTAGTTTTAAGTAAGTTTTAAAAACCTGACGAAAGGAAAGGAAAAAGTTTTTAATGCATGCAATGTTTATAATATTTCCCATTCCTTCAGAATGTAAGCAAACAAACTGTATTTCAAACAGCCAAAAGAAAGAGACGTGGGGGAAATTAATTGATAAACAACCAAACGTAAATAGGACGTTCTAAAGAAACTTTAAAAAGTATATGGTATTCACTGAAAAAGACCAAAGAAAAAGAGTTGCTGCACTGAGAAACTTTGTTAAAAATACTGGTGGCGGATTGCCCATTACGTCTCAATTAAGCAATGTCGAGGAAAAGTCTTAGCAGTGATAGGAATAAGTGGCACAGATAACGAAAATCTGTTTGATTGCGATGCTGTAGACAATATACAAACATAAGAGCAACAAAGGGAATTACTAAAGCACTATCAATCGTTATACAAGAAACTAATTAGATATTTTGGAATGGGATGAATGGAATCTTACTGCGTTGAGGAAATCTCTTACTCCAACGCTACAAGTAATAAACTACATAAACATAATATTGGAAAATCAATAAATTGTTATTTTGAATGCTGTAATTGTTTATGCTCAATAATTTATACTCTCGTTGAAGGTGTGTCTATTAAATTACGAAAATACTCGTTAACAAGAGTCTGTTTGCATATATGGTTTCCTTGAGTTTGGATCATATTCTCAGGTGGTTCTTGTATATATATTAATATTACGTCGTGTTTCGTGTTCTTGAAGATTACGCTTTACGTCGAGATCATCTGGAGGAACTGCACGTTTTTTCTTCAATCGCTGTATTGTGTATTACGGCTGTACCACCATTGATTACTTGTGATCTTTCCAAAGATACTTTCATGCATAGAGAATTTATTGGAAAGTGTTGTTTCCATATACTCCGAACATACACTCTACTATGTTTTTTGTCCTTATTTATGACGCATTATATAGGTATAAATTTTTTTCTTGGCTAGACGAGTGTTTGACAGGAGTGTCAGTAAATATCTAGTAGAACTGCAACCACTAACTCCTAATTATTAAACTGTCGTTATATTCTTGAGATTCAAGCTTTCTCTTAAATTAGGAGTTGTTAAAAACTGTTTGGTCGTTTGTAGACTCTAGTCATCTGCACACTGTAGCTTTTATTCGTAGATCAGAGCCAGAGATGCACTGGACATTTCATAAAAGCTATCCTTTCCTATATTTGTAATATTACGTCCCATCACCATCGGGAGATTCTATTTCTATATAGGTGCAATCGATCGCACTAATGGCTATCGGAAATCGTGCTTTAATGTAGAATTCTCTTCTTGGCATGTGTATATGTATATTCTGGTCGTAGATCAGCAATAGCTTTTGATACCTTTTTTCTAATTACAGAAGCCGATGATTCGCTGACACCAGAAAAGTTTTCTAACTACTTTGTGGCCGTCGCATACAAACGTAATGTCAATAATAGTTTAGTGCAAGGTTCTACAGCATAATTTGTTTACGTTGGTGATCTAACTACAGTTTTTATCTTATTTAGAAACGGTCTAAATGCATTTTTATCAATTCGAAATTTTTTAGAAAACTCCCAGTCATCTAATTTATCCAAATAATTGACTCTATTAACAAAAACACTTATATGACCATTAGAGCATTTACTTGTATGCTGAAATATAATTTACTTTTCTCTAAATTTCTTTGGTTTTCTAATTCGATTTATACAGTAGCATATGTCTTTACCATCCTTATCATCCGAATCAAAAATGTTTATTTCATCTTCCCCTAACATTCTACAAATATAACTTCAAAAACAACCTTTTTTATGCAATTTTACTATATTTTCGTTTTTATCTAGTGTGTATATGACGACTTTTCAACAATCGCAGTATGTTTGATTATAGGAGTTACCAGGGATACTTTACATTGAACCATTTCATTTGTGTGTGATTTTAAATTTCCCAGGTATAGTTATCTAAACATAGAAAGTTATTTGTAAAATTGAATATTGCATTTCCAAGGTACAAGTACAGGTACAGCGTCACAGCATTAGAGCCTTACGGAATCAGTAGTTTCACATGTTGTCGGCGGCTTTGATCTTTGTGTCCAAAATTTTTACTGCACATTGTCACCACGCGCAGCCCGCATAGGCGTATGAAGCGTCAGTGCGGTTTTTGCAAGATTCAACACAACAATTGTACGCCACTGTTTACTGAATTTTGTTCAGTGCGCAGTCACCACGCGTCGAAAAACACGTAACAAAATTTTTATCTAAGTGAAACTACTGACAGCGTGATCAATATAAATTGAAGCGCGCGGCACACATACAAATCCTGGTTTGCCGCATATTAGAAATAATAAGAGTACTAATATTAGACGCAATGGGGATTGTATAAAATGAGAATTGTATAAAATAAGAATTATGCTATAAAGCTATAATTTAAATTTTATAGGTGTGTACTTATTCAAGAAAAAAATTTAATATCAAAACATAATTTCAAAGCAGGTTTTGCAAATCCAATTTTATTTTAGGCAAGAATAAGAAATGTTAAAATAATAATAATAATAATAATAATAGCAGAAATAAACAATAATGCACAAGAACACGATGAAAGATTCTCATTTAGTTTAAATGGAATAAAAGTAGAGTCGGCAATGGAGGAAAATAATTTTGATATAAAATTCTTAAGTAGCCAACTTCATACGTGCCATTTCCTTTTGATTACGGTGTATAAGTTTATATCTTGAATAGTAGGTATTCCACCATTTATCCATATATTGTAAAAGCGTCCCTAAGACTATAAGCAGAAAAATAAGGCAAAGCTCAACTCATGTTATTATTTGAGCTGCCTTGAAAAGTTTAACCGTGGGCCAAAACTGATGTTGAGCCACCGTAGGTACCTTGTTAAGAGAGGAAGAGTAACCCGTGTTCCTATTTAGTTTTCTTAAGAAGATTAATGGAAGGCGAAGCCCGATCTTCGTTCGTATCTAGCTCTCTTGATAAATCTTAATGCCCTACCTTAGGAACGCAATCAGCTGGTCGCATAGAGATTAGACTTAGATTGTTGGCAATGGTAATGAGGTGAACTATCGAGTAAAATCCTGATGGAGAGCCACCGAAATCCGAACTTAAGCTACCATAGGCATATCCTTGGAGGGCACAGCCTGACCCCATTTTGTGTATAGCTCTTTTAAGAAGGTTAATACAGTGTAGGTCTGAACTCTGGACTACCGCAGGTGACTCTCCTAAGAAGTTTGAGGGAGGGTTTAACTTCGATCCGCGTTCTTATTTAATTCTGTTGAAAACATTAGTGGATGTTGCTTGTATTGAGCTTTGTTGAGTACACGAATGGAAAGCAAAGCACAACTTTGTACCACTACAGCTGTTTTTATCTAGTTCTTTTAAAAAGGTTAATACTGGTGACCGGTTCGAAGGCAGCTGACTAGCCGTTTATGGCGGCCACATTAATATTTACTTCAAGTGTGTTAAAAAAAGAGAAAGCTGCAGCACGACGAAGCTAAACTGCAAGTCTGAGGCTCGACCGAGCCGGAGGGGCTAGAGATGCCGCAACAACGGGCCGCGGAGAAGTATTTAAAATGAGAAATTAATAGATTTATCTACAAAAGAAGTCTTGTAAACTAGAAACAGCTTTCCATTAAATTCTGACTGCGTTACGTGCATTTTACAAAACTTTCTGATAGGACGTCACTATACTGCTGACCTAGTAAAAGAGTAGTTCAGGAGCAAAAATAGATCTTACTCAGAATTTGATAAATCCCATTGTTAAGTCTTTAAGAGAGGTTATACCCAAGCGAAGCGTGGGAAATCCATGAGACATAAAACTAGGTAGGCAACGATTGAATTTTTCTTGCTTTATAGGTAGAAAATCTCAGGCTCAAGACAGGTGTTATTAGTATTAAATGAAAGCTGATTCTATGCTGTCATATCAATTCAATTCTTAGCCGCCTTCTTAAAATAACATGAGCGACTAGTTAAAATTTTCATATGAAGTTGATCTTGGTGAGCTAAAAGTATATGAGCTTTGTTATTTGTAATGGGGTCAAAAAATTTGACAAAAAAACTTTTTTTATTTGCTGCTTTCTGTATACTATAAATCATATAAGTATACAGCGTTCACGATGTTTATGGGTCGTATATGGATGTGGCAGAATGATAGTTTGAGTATTGTAAACCGGGCTGTTTATCTATTAACTCGGCTTGTAAAATCTTATTGACGCTTAATGTGCTTTAAGATTATGATTTTATGACAGTTTGACCTGACGCCGTTGCTTTTTTGTTTGTAAATCTGTAAATCGATTACGCTAAAAGATTGTTTTTCTATTTTGCGTTTAGAATAAGTCTATTCAAGCACCCAAATGACGTCATTTGAATGTTAGAATAAGTCGTTGGCGTGATAGAATAGACTAGTAAAATTTACTGTATTGATGTTGGTAGCGTTGAACTGTCATACGTCAAAGAACAAAGCAAAGGACGCTATACGGTAAGAAGTCAGATCTGGGCGACGCTTCTTTCAAGGTGTTGTCCCATGTGTCCCCAAATGAATTACATACTAAATTGCTCACATATATATGTACTTTCAATTAATACAAGTTTCGTTTGGGGACACGTGGGACGTCTATATTGTTTTAGCGCCTTATTAGTAACTGAATTAAATATAACTATACACATAGCCATCTGGGCTAGAACTTCACAAGGCATCCAAATAAATTCTCTTTAATTTAACTTTTTATTTTGACAGATACGTCTATATTAAACACTTTTTTATTACACATATTAGTATTTGTGACCATGCTCGGCAAAGCGCACCATATTCATCGAGGTCCAAGTTAACGCACTAAACTAAAGTTCCACGTCTACCATAACGACATCTATGAAAGGATAATCACGCGAATTCCTTTAGTCTATGAACGATCGTGATTCAATAGCATTTCATCTTTCGTTCGCGACTAGTTTTGGAAAAGGACACGGACGCAAATGGCTTCTTTGACGAGGTCGAAGTTAATGCACTAAACAAAACATCCACGTCTCTCGTAAGTAGATTTATGAAGGTTTTATTCCACGATTGTCTTTTATGTAGGAGTAATAACGAGTGATCATCTGAAGAGAGATTAGTGATGTAGGTTTTAAATGTTTAATTTTTAGCTTGGAGTATAGCTGTACGTAAGTTGCGATTCAAACGATTTAGCTGAACCTTATCTATAGGGTTTCTCGTATTTTGCCTTCTGCGACGACCTCTGCGTTTTTCAAGAGAAAGTTCTTTGATGTAAATTGCGGTGATCTTACACTGTTTTCCGTTTGTGTGGTGTTGCTTCCCACGACACATTTTGGAAAAGTGTTGTTAGATAATCAACTGCGTCCTTAGTTTGCTGGTTTGTATCTAGTGGAACATTTAATCTGGTAGTTTCAGTGATAACGTCTTGGAAGTATTCCCATTTGGTTTCTTTGGTGCATAGCCGGAGTTGTGGTGTTCTCCAAGTGACACTAGTACTCAAGGTTATTATAATAGGACTATATCAGAACTTAGATCAAGATTGGACTCAGTTGTACTGTATATGCCAGATATTCTTTTAGTTACCTATCTAGGAGGTCAGGAAGTTTGTTCCGATCGGTTGGCCAGTATGTTGGTTCTCCGGTTGATAGAGAACTTAGATTGTTGTTGAGTATGACCTTTACTAGATTTCTACCTTTTGGGTTAATCAGTGTGGATTCCCAGGCCGTGTGTTTGGCGTTCCTGTCTCTAGCTACTAAAAAGTGAGGACCAAGAGAGAAGAAAACATTACCCCGTTGGCATTCTAGGCTGCTATTCTCAATGAAGAAACCATTATTGCGTCAGTTTATTTATGACAGTAGCCAGCATGGTTATAATAATGCCGTTTTGATTAAGTAGTTTGTAACGGAAAGATGCTCAAAAGTATGTACAAGTCCCGTCCAGACCAATGGTAGATGTTAAATCCCGTAGCTCATGCCGCAGATGGAGTGGATTCTCAAATAAACTTGGCTAATCTCTTACAAAGAGAAGCTCACTGGTTTCCAAAACTCTTATTAAACTAATAGATGGTCGTAAAAGAGGGCGCCAGCAGTCGTAGATCGAAGGGTTCTGATGGTCGGTCACGCGACTACTCGTGAATCCGACACCCTGTATATAGGCTTCTTGCGAAACCTCACCCTGTGTGTAACTTACCTCGTGGAAGCTTTATTAAAACTCGCTTTAGCGTTTCACAATTGAGACTCAACACAAACAAAAAAATTGTATAAACACGTGATTTGTCTTGATCGTTTTTAACAAGGAAGTCCTCTGAAGACTTCCTTCTTTTTCAAAAAAAAAAAACCAAGAAAGAAATACCAGATTGATATTTACTTCTCTCTTGAACAAAGGTATCTAGTCTATAAATGAAATTTGGACTAAGCACCACCGTGCTTTTTAATAGCCAAACGAACAAAGTAACGAAATTAACGCTGCTTATCTGGACCAGAGATCCACTTACAAAAAAAAACACAAAACGTAAGTAATCGACCTTTCTTATATTTATTAAAACAATAATAAGAATGGATTAAACCCACACAAACAAGAATATAAAACATAACAAAATAATACTACAAAAGAATATCAATAAAGGGTATGAATTAATATCTTTACTGGAGAACAAAGTTGATACACAAATAAGAAAATAAAAGTAAAAAAAACAAGTTATTACAATAAACAAAAAGAAAATTTTGAAATAGCAACAAATAAACTTTATATCTAATAACAAAAAAAAACAATAGTCAAAAGTTATTATTTATGTTGCAATAATTTAACCAACACCAGCTAAAATTACCTGTTACAAATTAGTTAAAAATATTGATCGTGAATATTATAATTTAATGAGAAAAGCGAAACTAATCTTGCCTAAGCAAGGTTTTCGTATGGAATATTTCACAAATTCCACGTTCTCCTAGTCTTTTATCAAATGAAACAATCATAAGAACTCAAATAACAAAACAAAACAGGTCTTTCTTACTATAACGGTAATCTTCCTTCCAGGTGTTATGTGCAGATCTCTTATTTCCACAATAGCAGCTAATCCACGTAATATTCGACGCAAAATTTCACGTTCACCAATGTTCAAGGGAACTTAGGTTTCAACGAACAATCACTGTTATTAACAATAGCCAAAAACACAAAAACAACATCCAAGTGTTTATACACAAACTTTAAAAAAAATAACTAAAACCACTTTGAGTCTCAAACGCTCTTTAAGTTTACTTAGTTCATTCGGATCACGGAGCTTCCAAGATGTAAAACACACAGATCGACGCTTTACGGGGCGGGAAGTTTCTGTTCTCGACAGACCCTTTAGCGTTGCACCAACGGAACCAAAATTGTTACGTTTCTACCCTCTACAATTTCTACTTCCTGGAGGACACCAGCGTAATTATATTTGGGTTATACATTCCCCACGATAACGAAATTTATAAGCGTTGCTGTTGGCAAACAAACCACTTTCTTCCGCGACTATTGCGCGTCTCTGACACGAAGAAATTACGATTTCTTCAGTCCGATCTCTTTTCTTACTAAGAGGATCGCTTCACTTAATTTGGTTTGAATCCAATTAGGGGATGTAGAGGTAAACGTCGAAAATTACCACACGTTGGTTCGAGTACGCAGCTCTTATCGTACTGCCTCACCTCTGCGTTTTTTGTTACGCAGTTCGTACTTACGGAAGTGGGGTTAAAAAGTCGGATATACACCCTAACAGATTAGGACATTAATACCCTTTATACGACAATGGAGAATTTCCATTGTAGATTTACCAGCTTAAACCTGGCTCAATCGAGACGGTGTGACTTTAATTTTTGCGACTAAGATTTCCAGGATTCTGATATTGGAAAACAGCAAAAGGCACGCCTGAATGGAGTCTAGAAGTCGAGACAATAAAGTTATCAATTCTTTAAAATAACATTATAACAAACATTCGTTTAATGAAACAATTTAAATATTACGCGTCAAGAAAACAAATATCTGAACGAAATTGAAAGACAGGAGCGGATTTAGTGCAAATTTTAAAATAACAATAACAAGTTCACTAAATGTGGTTTTAAAGTCATTGAGAAAAGATGTGAATTTATCTGTTATGTCTTGATTATAATAGTCTATCATCTTAAGTACCTGATTTTCCTTCGTTGCTTGCGATAATTTTCTCGCTTATTACAGAACTTTTTATTGTAGTACATAGTCTGTGATATTTTGTATATACTTGTGACACGATCTACCTGCCCGACACATATATGTGCAGCTAATGACCATAGCAGTCGATGCTGCATAAGTTAAACAAAAAAATAAAATTACCTTCAGAACGAACGTACATAATATCTCTGGATATCTCCCCTACATGACCGAACTTTTCTGTTTGAGAGATCTTTTACTTTTCAAATTTATACACTGTACAATAATTTATGTGAAGCATTTGAAGACTTGTCAAGTGTTTCGTGTAAAAAGTGTTCGGTGAACAATGAATGTTGGTGTGACACATTATTATCATAACAATTTAAAGCTACACATGCAAGTAATCTATCTAATAGTGAATATATAACTCAATTATTACTATTATTTAAATTGCCACATCATCACAGACTTGTTTTTCTTGCTTTTTCCTAATTTAAGTTTGTAATTATTAAGCACTAATTATTACTACTTCTCTCTATATAAACAAGAAGGATTTGAATGATAGACCGGATTTATCTGAATCCTATCTTGTGATTGTGCCCTGATGACATAATTTATTTGTCTCTCATGTTCTTAATATTAAGTAAGTTATGTTTTGGAGTGTACTAAAAAGATAAATTATAATTATTATCTAAAGCTAAGCAGATCAGCTTTCCAAGTATTTAAGACAAGTCTCTAAGTATTAATCTTTTAGAAACTGCTGGTAACTTAAATATATTGATCTATTATTTCTAACTGATATTTATTGTATAATGTATGTGCTTATAATATCAGAGAAATGATATAAAATATAGGACATTTCTATAGGTGCACATCCATTACCTTAGAAGACTTTTCACCAGTGTGGGTGTTGGACAGAAGTTTCTTTTTAATTCTGCACAATTCCATTGCCATTATACTGTTCACTAACAGACATAGTTTATTTTATGGAATGTTTAGTTATTGCTTAACGAAGATAAAAAGATATTTTACTTATTAATTGCTGGAAATGCAAGGTAATTGATGTTGTCGTAATTGTTTACATTTGCATGTAACTTTTTTATAATCTTAGAACACACCTGTTGACACAAATGAATTCTCTAAACATATGTAGTGTAGATTACTTATAAAAATAATAGAATAAAACACGTGGGAAAGCAACAAAGTGCATTTTTGTTATATTTATGCTTATTAATTCCTAATCTTATAGTATTACAAAAGATTATATTTCAAGGAGCATTTCAAACGCATTTGATTTGATTCAAAATATCAGGAAGTTTCTATTACTGCACTCTATTCTCAATTTTTGGTAATTAATGGTAATCATTAGATTGTTTAGTCACACTCGTTTGAGATTTTTCTCTTAACATTTAATAAATATTATAGTATATTAGTTAGATTATGTTACTCATATGTTAGTTTTCTAATCAAAATCATAATGAAGTTAGCTACTGAAAGTAGTTTTTAAAATTTACAGTCCTAAAGTCATGCGACCAGCTGAGACTTAGAAACTGCAAATTCTTTATGTTACTTCATTTTAATTAACTATAATTCTGCCTAGTTAAAGAAGTTATAGTATGAGTCTTAAAAAAAACAACGATAGTATTTAATTTTATCTGAGAAGAAGACATTTTTAAATTTAACATTTTTGCCGCTTAAAAATCATGTTTGCTTTTTGTTACGTTTCACTTCTTGCTACGCAAGCGCCCTCATTAGTTTTAGCGACCGCGCGCCATGTTCAGTTTTACACGACGCGTCGATTTGAAAGAAAAACGCATACACGGTACAAATCAGATCGAATTTGTTTTAAAGTTTAGTGGGAAACTAATTAATAAAACTGTGCTTTTCGGGTAAATACTTTTTAAAACTATACAGTGTTGTGTTAGCTGTGTAAATAAGAGTGCAATGATTGTTTCATAAAATCCAGAACAACAAACCGACATCACCGTTTAAACAAGGTAGTAGTTGCAATTTATTATTCCTAATAATTTAAATTTCAGGAGTTAAAGAAACGTCTCTCTAAAACACGATTTAAGATACAACTGATTGTTAAAAGTTTCAAAATTATTATTTACAATTCGTTTTAATTGTACTTAGTACGCAAGTGCTGGAAAAGTCATTGACTGGGTCAAAGATGTCAGGATTCAAAGCTCACATACAGGGTGCGACAACAGCTAGTTTCACTTTATAGTATTTCTTGCGGTTTATATTATCTGCTGTGTGTACTAAATTTCTTATGGCACATACTACAGATTTAAATTACAAAGTGAATGAATCTTGGTTTATGTAGCAGGCATCTTTTCAGTGTATTATAAAATTGTGAGTTTTCCTTTGAAAAGAAAAAGTACAAAAACTAGACAGCACAGTGAAAATTATTAGTAGAGCACTGGAACTGTCTTTCGTAATAATTTTTGCAAATTTAAAATTACGCAAAAACTTTTTCAGAATATTATGTCTCCGTAGTTTTCTTTTATTGGGTAGTTAGCGGACAGCTCAGTGAAACATTGATAGAGTCCTAGGACTGTCTTGTTTTTTTGTTTATGCTTACTAATTACTGATTATTAGTGATAACAATTTAAACGCTTGATTTATTCGACCTATGTTTGTTCCATCACGATTATTACTTGAAGTTAGCTGTTTTCCCACTTCGTCGTAGTGCGCAAGCTCTGCCAAGGTCACTGAACAGGTCAAAAATAACAGAATTCAAACGGCTAAGTAAAAATAGTACGTATTACTATATACAGGGTGCTACAGCAGCTAAATCTACTAAATAGTATTTCCTCTGCGCATATTTTAAACACGATAGATTCAAAAATAAATTTAATTTTCAGATAATAAGAATAAAGCAAACGAACTGTGAATTATGTAAATTTTAGTCTTTTTAGTTTAGATATTTAGTTACTAGAAAGTACAGTAAAAAACTAATAGAGTACTGATACTTTTTAGAATAGTAGCCAGCACAATGAAAAATATTATTAGAGCAATAAGACTGTCTTTTTGCAATATTTATAATTTTAAAATTATTCAGGAACTGTAAAGTGTAAAACCCAAACGCGTTCCTAAATGAATATTTGCTTAAAATCGACTGTAACTATAATAATAACAAAATCGGTTTTTGTCGGGCAAAATAAATTTTAAAAGTAAAAACAGTGCTGTGATTAGTGAGGTTGCCAGCAAGTTCGACAGTTTGGATATAGAACAAACAGGTAAATCTTTTCTGTTCCTTTGTATATCTCCTGATTTTATATCGATGCGTTTTATTCCACATGCGATGTTCAGCTTTGTACCTTTTCGGGTTAGTGATGAAAATTTATTTTAATTTCAACATCATTTATTCAGTTTTATTTTGTGATTACAAGTAACAACTCAAAGTTATTCGGCTTGGATTGGTCAATATACATATGATGTAATCTATTTAGTTAGCTTAACCTTAGGATTGCTTATGAAAATCACAAAAAGGATTAAAACAAGGTCACATATCTTCTTGTTTTGGGCCGATGAGAACATTTTGTAGTAAACATGTAGGCCTGTAGCTTAATGTTGTTATCACGCAAATACGACATGAAGCAGTTTGTTACTAGATTACTTTGTAGAGTTACGATATGAAACAGATTGAAAGGAGCGGAAACATGACACTCTCAGTTAATGTATTTGAATATTTCATGCAATTAAAAAAGGTGTGATCCAAATCACATACAACGTTACATTGATCGCATAAGTCGGTCTGGACACAATATTAAATCTTTTGGGATGAGTTGACTAATTGGCGTGTCCAAACCTAAGCCTGATTAATTTAGTTATATATCTTCTAGACGCTTTTATAGAGTCATGCCAACACTTTTGAGGTATTTTGGAACAAATAAGCGAAAGGGTTAGATCTTGTACTGTGATGTCTCAATCGTTCTTGCCACTTTTCTCTAATTCTAACTTTAGGTATCCAAAATACCTATTCTACATGGAGAGTTAGTCTTGATATAGGATGCTTGTTTTGCTATTCATTATGCTTTATACCGGTATGAGCTTTAACTCCTATAAAGGCGATGCATTTGTTTTTTAATTGCAATTTATGATAAATATGCTTAATTTGATAAGGAACTGGACACGTTTGATAGTTCAAGCTATGCAAATGTTCAAGGGCTTTAAGTACCGATAATACATGGGATAAGATAAAAGCGTTATTCATGTCATGACCCGTACAATAATTAATTGCTTGTAATATTGCAATGACTTCACAGGTGAAGATAGAAAACATGTCGCTCAATTGAAATCTAGTCGAGGAATCTAAAATCCTTCTGGCGTTTTAAACGCATTATTGTAGACGTGTACATAGTCTGAATATACAGTGTGTCCAAGATAAGGATGCACAGCATGGGAATCTTGGAAACGGTAAGAGATACAGAATCGGTTAAATGGGATGAAAGTTGGTTATTTATAGGACCTTTTTGTTGGCGTTTGCAAAACTTAGATAACTTGGATAGATTCTGAGATATTTAAAAAAAGTAGATTTTTGTTTAATTTTTTCTTTCATTTATTTGAAGAAATGTTGGAAAACTAAAACCACTTTTTCATTGCCACTTTTTACTGTAAAATAAGTAAACTGGCTCGTATATATTTCTAAGGTTATAATTAGGAGGAGATGTGTCGCCATAGTAATCTAAGTTAGAGACCCATCCGTAATCCCATCTTTGAAATTTTCCTAAAATTAAATTTTATTGAAAAAAGAAAACATGTAGAATCCCGAAAAGTTCCGTTACCTGATTTAACTCCTGGTACACAATGATAAATTTGTTTAGTTGATGCTCCAGATGGAGTATAACCCATTATTATAGGCAACAAACTTGAATTCATTTGTTTCTCATTAAAGTCACAAATAGCAAAAAGGGCGTTTGTGCAGAGAATTTGAAAGGTAGCATTATTGTTGCATGATGTGTCGCCTAGCTGGGCTAAAAATTCATTTCGTGGAAGAAACTCATACGTATTAAGGACATTGTAGAGCGCCTATTACATAAAAAAGGTTATTAATAAAGATAAACCCTTAATATGTAATACTAACCAATATTCCAGTTCTAAATTCAGCAACAACTGGTAAGAGAGGGCTAATCATATGTTTTAAGAAAGCAATAGGCGCCAAATTAAACATCGCTTTGATTTTGTCCTTATATTGAGTTTTTTCTAAACACATAACATAAAAAACAGTTGCTCACTGTGAATGTCCAATGTAAACAGTTTATTTTCATTTGTTTTATTTATAATGTAATCGATCATTGTTGGTATGTGAATAACACCTATTTCGTGTCAACTAAAATCCCAAAATTCCAAAGAATGTCTTTCGGGGTTTAAATAAGTATGTTTACGTGAATATCTTGTGCCTCGTACGTTTGACATCAAAACATCATAACCAAACTCGGCTAGGATATAAGCTGCGAAGAATAAATTTTATAAAATAATTGTTTATGGTTCATAGTTAACGTACCGAAACCTTTCCGTGGGCCAGGTAAAACCTAGTCAGCAGAAGATGCAAGTATACCATGTTGTAAATAAATAACTAATCTTTTGTCTGGAAAACTTTTTTATACCATAAGGTATTCTATGCATCTCTAAAATATATCCATCTGGAGTTACTACCGTGCGGTTTTCACAAGGATAACCATATTTTCGTATTAAATCAGGCTTAAAAACATTTGATTAAATAAGTATTTATTAAAACTATTTATTTATATGCAGCTTACCACTAACAACGCAGAATTTTTTGTATATTACTAGGTAGTGATGCAAAATAAGCTTTTGGTTTTCTTTTTTAAAATACACAATAAACTTATCTTGTGGTTCACTGAAATTGACTGATGATGAATACAAAGGTAGTTGTAATGTCATGTAGATGATAAGAGCTACTATCATTATTAGCGGACGTGCTCTTTTGAAGATTTAAATTGCATCTGATTTGTTCCATTTTATGGACTGATAGAAGACTTTTATGTAGGTATTCTGAAATTAAACTGATAGATATAAGAAACTGTAATTCGTTCTGCCTTAGTTAAGTTGGCAATTTTAAAATTATATTAAGGAATTAAATATTCACATTCTTTTCTTTGAAATTGTAGAAAATTGTTATGATTTTTAAATTAGAACTATCCACCCTACGAAAATGTTTGCTGGACACCTATGCAAAGTACCGCATTTCAAAGATGGAAGTTCTGATACTCTTCAGAACCTCCATATGAGAATTTATTGAATATTATCGAATGGTAATAGCCTAGGATCAACTAGTTAACATACCGGAAATCCCATCTCGATTGGACCGTCAGTTCCGAAAATACAAACGATGCATGAAAAAAACAAAAGACGGTCGCTGAGGTATAGAATGGCCATTCCGATACTGGTACTGTTAAACTAGTTAACATACCGGAAGTCTCATCTCGATTGGACCGTCCGTTCAAAAGATACAAACGATGCATCGAAAAAAAAACAAAAGACGATCACAGGTACCTGGGTTATATAAACGCCTTTCCCAGCCTACTGTCTATAGAAGATGTACCATCTACATGCGACAAACCGTTTTTGAGAAAAATCATTTGTCAAGTAGGCGTTTTCGTGGCCCAAATCGGATACACTAAGCGGTCATAAGCGCAATGTATTTTATATGCATTCGTGGCCCAGTCTCTTATGGAAATCGGATAGGGTCCTTAATAAATAACAATGAAAAAAAAGTTTTTTTCACAGCCGCCCAAAATTACGCCACATAAATGTCACCAACCACCGTAAAATTCACTAGATTTAAAATTTTTATTTTTTAATTTAGAAAATGGTATAAAGCGGCAAAATAGAAAAAATAGTATAAAACACTCGTTGCAGAAG
>VTPC01089970.1:335347-396851 GCA_011009095.1 Ignelater luminosus
GTGGCCCAAATCGGATACACTAAGCGGTCATAAGCGCAATGTATTTTATATGCATTCGTGGCCCAGTCTCTTATGGAAATCGGATAGGGTCCTTAATAAATAACAATGAAAAAAAAGTTTTTTTCACAGCCGCCCAAAATTACGCCACATAAATGTCACCAACCACCGTAAAATTCACTAGATTTAAAATTTTTATTTTTTAATTTAGAAAATGGTATAAAGCGGCAAAATAGAAAAAATAGTATAAAACACTCGTTGCAGAAGGTCCTAACCAAATTTCTATTTCCTGTAAAATATTCAAATTAAATGTTCAGACTTTTTGCTTTAATGATAAAGACGGTAATAGTTAATAATTATATAAAAAATTTATGTGTAATTATGACTATTTACTTTCAGATGTTGGAAATTTAAATGATATTTTTTGAGTAATTACGAGTGTGAGGACTCGTAAGAATTAAGGTTTCTTGCTTTGTATTGCTTTAAGAGTAGCACTATTAAAATAATTTTAAAGAATTTTTACTTATATAATGTATTATTTCCATTTGTACAACAATAACAGTAACATATATAAGCATCATGATCATAAATATACGGTTTCTACCAAATAGGCGACTTTCAGGAATTAAATGTAACCACAATTAATTCTTGGACAATTAATGAAACTTAAGTTTGCTAATGTGCTTGGGCGCTGACGATCCAAGCTGTGGTTTTGCAAGTGGTCCACTGATTAGAATGTTACGCAGTAGGGTGTCTCTAGTACGTTTCCTTTGTTAAACGATTAAGAACTGTGGCGACACCACGCCTCCATCCTGCTGTAGAAACTTCCTCTAAGGATACCAACCAACACCTGCACGGCATTTTCCTGGGTTCCATTGCAAATAATAAAGACCGCTGATGATCATGTACTTGTTGTACAAAGTTGTTTTCCACAAGATGATTGTGATAATATTACACAAAAACTTTGATGCCAAATAGTTGCAAGCCCTCATTCCACTTTAATTAGTTTGTGGGATGAGTTACCTCTGAATCTTCCGAAAAGGTTTCCTATATGTTTTTTACAGTCAGCCGAAATAAGCTTTTCGCAGTGATCACGGAGATTTTGCCACATGTACGAAGAACATTTTGAAAGAGACTCAAGCCATAAATTCTGGACACGATTTTTAGAAGGTATTCCAGAGTTAATGTGCTTGTTGTAATAAGACTTACAATAGCCCCATGCTATTATAATAGGGTTATACTGACAATAGTACGGAGGCATTCTAAGAACTTCATATCCTTTCTCTTTCAGCAGTTCATCAATTACATACGTCTTTTTATCGTCCGATCGAGAAGGTTTTATTCAACCCCATAATTGCTTTTTGGAAAATTTTGAATCAAATTTGACATTGTGGTTAGTCAACCATTCCTGCATTTGGCTTTTCTTGAAGGAAAACGTTGGAGGCTTGTCCAGTTGCACCAAATGGTAAGCAGCATTGTCCATAACAATTACACTTTTTCCCCTAAGCTTATCTAAAGCAGGAATGAGCTGATTAACCACCCAATTTTGAAAAATATCCCCAGTCATGGTCGCGTGATAATCCCGATCGTTATTTTGAGAATCTAAAAGAAAATCAGGTAATTGTTCGATATAGCTACCCCTATGAAAGCGCCGTTTAGAGAGCAAGTTTTTGGTATCAGCACGTAGAAAATTACTCACAGAACACAATTAGGTGGCCGGAGGTAAAGAAAATTAATCCCATCTTGGTGAAACCGACGAAAAACAAACACGATTTTTAAGCACATCTGAGGTTATGTTGAACGATACAAACAATGAAGTTGGCAACTAAATCAGCTGCTGCACACACTACCAACCGCCTGCTGCAATATGACCCATAAGTTTTATTCATTCCAATCTTGTGATGGAGGCGAAGCGAGGTGGTGGTTAGGTTAGAAGCAGTAAAACAATCATTTTTTTTCAAGAATTCCACCCCAATTTTGTAGGGGGCTAAAATGAATGAATGAATTCGTTTATGCTTGCGCGGGGTCAATGTCCTCCAGGTGATTTAGGGAAATTGCGTTGTGGTACTGTAATAAGAACCTAGCCGCGATATTATGGTGTCTTGGCAGTCGGTGTGCTTGTGAAGTGTCAAATTCGTCAATTTTCAAAGTTTTTTTTAAAATTTCTAAGTGTTTGCCGTCGGAGAGATGTCTTTTGATTCTCTGAATAGATATACATGCATTGATAAGGTTGAATTTTTACTGTAGAAGTTAAATTCTAGGGGTAGCTATATCGAACTGTTACCTTTAACTGGGTTACTTTTAATATCCGAGTCGTGTATCCAACGTCAAATGACGGATCCATTTTGATAGATCCATGTTTCATCTAGGTACACGAATCGGATATTTTCAGTGGAATTTAGATACTGTATTTTGGATGCAACATGTTTTTGTTCATAGAGAATTTTGCGACCGTTAATTGATTTATATTTGTAACCATAGATTTCAAAATCTTATACATAATTGTCCCCCCTCCCTTAAGTTCATCATTTTCCTTTACTTTAACCAAAAGATCATTCAAAGAAAAATATTGATTTTGAGAGTTGTATTGCCAAATTTTTGGAATCATTCTTAAAAAAATGATTCCAAAACGAATTATTTTTAGGTCGTTTGCCAGATACACAAGATTTCAACTCAATGGTCTCTGTCGCACAATCACTTCTAATTTAGAACGCCTAACCTACAAAACAAGATTATCAGCTTACTTACCCCAAAAATGTCTTTCAGCGAATTTTATAGATATATTGCAATTTTAAATTTGGATTAATTCTTCGAAAATGTTTGAAAGTTTTTATAATTTGCAGCTTTGTGTTTTCATTTATAATTTTTGGCATTATAAATTATTATAACTTGATCTCTTTTTAACAAAGCAAAGGTTTATGCAAAATGTTTGATCCTGCAACGGTACCAAATACAGCTGCAGGTACGGCAATTTTGAAAAAAAAAGAGAACACTTTCAACTTAACAAATTGATATCATGGCCTATTACGATCCATAAACATTGTGAACGGTGTATAGACCTAACTTATGTTTAAACAGGCTTATCATTAGTAATACTACAGTTTGGATTTTATAGTTAGTTAAAAATTATTCATACCTGAAGTATAGCTTGCCCCACATTTAAATGCCAAGTAGGGAGATTCTGGGCCTTTCTTTGTAAAAGGTGTTAGAAGAAAATTTTAATGCAAAAGTTTTTTTTAAAAAAAAAGTTAAATAATCTTATTTTTTACCATATGGAACAAATATTTATTTGCACCACAATAACTGACTACTAAACTGATGTGTCGTGTGTACATATATCATTAAAAGTTATAATTGTTTTGAAATGAAAACAATTTAGCTTTAAGTGATGACGTCAGAGTCTAAACTATTTCCATGTTATTAGGTGTTTTGGAAAATACGTTTCTACTTATATTGCAAAAAATCATTAGATCCTTGCTGCATAACACTGGTTCAATTTACCTCAATCTCAAGGTAAATACAATAATATATTAAATTAAATAATATTACAAAATTGTCTTAAATACGTTATGTAACACATCTGTCTAATCTGAATACCAGTAACTACGGTACGACATTCCAGGGTACGAAGCTTCCAAGATTTGGTTCATCCAACTGCAAAAATGAATTTAAAAATTTTGTCAGCAAATAAATATAAATTAAATAATACCTTGGCAGTTAGGTGATCCTCACAAGCCATACGAATTTTTGCGCACGTAACGGGAGCAAACAACTTAAAATCTGTGGGTGACAGGCCGGCATCAGTTCTAGCAGCTTTAATGGCTTCTCTTACAGCAAACAAAACTGAACTGGCTAAAAATAAAGGTGGTTCTCCAACAGCCTACAACATACATATATGTTAATAGCATAATTGAGTTTTCTTTCTTGTTTCATTTTACCTTGGATGAATAAATAGCTCTTGGATTGGGTGCACCTTTTAACAGAGATACATTAAATTCCAATGGTATGTTATTGAATCCAGGTAATTTATAAGCACCAGGTCCACGAGTATAAATAGTTCCGTCAGGTCCGTATAGCAATTCTTCCAACATATACAATCCGTAACCTTGCATGAAAGCTCCTTCGATTTGCCCAACATCAATGGCAGGGTTCATACTTTCACCTAAACCAATCAAGAACCCAATATTATAGTAGGTATTTGTTTCTAAATTGTATCTGCCAACTATTAACCCACCTACATCCATTACAATATCCGTTCTCAAAACCTGATGGTCTCCAGTCAAACAATCGATTTCAACCTCACTGCAAGCTACTCCACACGTATAATATAAATAGACATCACCACTGTTTGTCTTCCAGTCGTAACCACTGTATGGGCTTTTGTAAAAACCTGTTACTGATAGGCTCACCCGATCAAAATATGCTGCAGATATCCATTCCTCCCATTTCCCTTTTGGATTTGCCTTTTTATATGGTTCTAACCTTTGATTTATAATCTCGCAGGCGTTCTATTATGTAACAAAAATATTCTTTTTAAAAGTTACCGCTAAAGATAACAATTTAACTTTACCATCACAGCCATTCCATTGATATCTGACGAAAAACTCGCAGCCGTAGGTGAAGTATTTGGTACTTTATCAGTAGACGTCTCACTAATATAAATTTTAGATATTGGAATTCCCAGTACTGTACTAGCAACCTGCAACATCTTGGTATGCAATCCTTGCCCCATTTCAGCACCCCCATGAGTTAAAAGAACGGATCCATCGGTATATATATGTATCAAAGCACCAGCTTGATTTAAATGTACAGGATTGAAACATACGCCGTATTTGACAGGAACTATACTAATACCTCTTTTCTTCCAACGATTTTCTCTAGAAGTAATAATAAAAACATAAACTATTATTCTCAAATACACTTAAATCCAAAATAGTACTTACGTGTTGTACTTCTCTACTTCTTTCCTTCTTTCACGTATATTGGAAGAAGCCACACATTCATCCCAGCACCTTTCAATTGGACAATACAACAATGTTTGATTGTAGTGAGTAACATCACCTTCTCTATACAAATTTAATCGACAAATATCAATTAAATCTTTCTTCAGATATTCAGCTATCTTTCTAATCATAAATTCAGCAGCTAACATCCCTTGTGGTGCCCCAAAACCTCTCATAGCCATATTAGAAGGCAAATTTGTTTTGCACACATACCCAACCACCCGCACGTTTGGAATTTTATAGGCATTTTCAAAATGGAAAACAGCACGCTCCATTACCTGTCAAATAAGGTATTAGAAATCTCCAACATTCTAATTTTATAAAGTCCTTACAAATTCAGATAAGTCATTAGCATATCCACTATTGTTGTACAAATAAATTTCGCAACCCAGGATTCTGCCATCATCATCAAAAGCAGTTTTGTACTTTAAGTATAAAGGATGTCTTCCACCGGTCATTAAAATATCTTCATCCCTATCCAGCATACACCTTATAGGACGTTTTAAACGAGTAGCCGCTAGTGCTGCTGGTATTGCAACCATTGCTGACCTATGTTCTTTCCCACCAAAGCCCCCACCAACTCGTTTTACTTTAGTAATTACTCGATTTTGAGGTATGTTCAGTGCGTGACCAATCAGTGTCTATAATGAACACGGTACTTTGAGTATGAAATGAAAGGTATCGGTACGATGATCTTAACTATATGTAACAGGGAAGGACGGGGTTTGGATAATAAGATATAAAATGACAGAGAACACGATTAGGTATTAGCAACTGATAGGTTTTAGAAGCATAAAACTAGTAATATTATAAGCATGGTAGAAATAAAAGTGTCGTAGTACTTACGCTAATAGCTGTTGGATGTTGCGTTGAAGAAACCACTTCCAATTCATCATCTTCTTTAGGTACAACTAAGGTGCATTGCGTCTCCAAATAGAAATGCTCTTGAGCCCCATTTCTGCTTTCACCTTCTACAATATGCGGCGCTGTCTCAAACACCTTATCAACATCTCCCTTTTCTATTACTTTTGGATTGTTAAATCCTGTAAAGTAAGACTTGTGATTTATAGCATCATCTATACTTATAATAACAGGCTGTAACTCTTCATAAGTAACTTTAACTGTACGAGCTGCCTTTTGTGCTTTTGCTTGATCATCAGCTATTACAACACCTAATATTTGTCCTTGAGAGGTAACTGTCTTTGCAACAAATACTACTTCATCGTCGGTCTTTCCTATTTTATTTCTATCTTCCGGGAGATCTTTAGCAGAAAAGAATGCGTGAACACCTTCCATTTGTAATGCCTCAGAAGGATCAATCGAAAGAATGTTAGCATGTGCTTTCGCACTAAGTACGAATCCCATATATAGTTCATTGATCATAGGTGGTATATCATCACAATAAACTGCCTCGCCAGTGGCTTGTTTGAAAGCTGACGCATGCAGAATTGGTTGACCAATCGTATTTATCTTTTCTTGGGTAGGTAAGACCTGGAAATATTGAGAACTTTTGGGGATTTTATCTAAAAATCCTGTAATTGCGCTTAGGTCTTTCTCTTCTATTTTAATTTCTGGCAAAGTCCGTTGCAATTCTTCTGAAATAGCCAAGAAGGCCCTGAAGAAAAAGCTGAGTGTTAACGCTCGTCGGAATTGAATCATTCCTCCAGGAGCAGAAGGAGGCAAGGGTAGATCTTCTATTATACTTTTATAGGCAAGGTCTAAAGTCTCACGATTCCAAGGTTTGCCAGTTAAGAGTTTACTGGTTTTGGGAGCGGTTACTGTGGTAGGTGCCATTCCACCAAAGGCAAGATGGATACTTTTTATAATGTCGCTATGGTTTTCAAACTCGACGTTAACTGCAGAATTAACTATGGCAGTATCATCGTCTCGTCTTCGAGCTTGCTTGTAAGCATAAAAGTATTGATTTTCTTTTGTGAATGGAATAGTGATTGATATTAAAACTTCGTCTTTATTAACAATATTCTGACGATAACCCGTGAAAAAAGTTTGCATTCATTATAACCTTTCTGCATCCATTTCTTTTACTTTGTAGTTCTAGTTCTGTTTTAGAAGCAACGAATATTTGATTTAAGTCGGAAATAGGGCTTCCCGTCATTACGTTGCCTCCTATCGCTGCTACATTTCTTATTTGCCTTCCCGCAAACCAGTGGAGCATCTGTACTGTAGCAGTAAATATTCTCGTTTTATATTTTGGTTGTATAGAAATCTGTTCTCTCAAGAAATCTTCTACATTTTGTAGCGATAGAGCGGCTCCAATTTTAATTCCGTGTTCTGATAGCACAACATCGGTCATTTCTGATACCAAAGTAGGCTGTATTCTAATAGGATATTCCAAATGTTTAAATTTAACTTCAACTCCAATTTCTGTGTTTCCCACAACTATTTTGGCATCTGGATGTTTTTGTTTCAACTCTAGCAACTCATCTAGTTGTGTAGGCCTATACCATTTGACATATTTTCCTTTAAAAACCAAATTCTGCTTGTCTAGTGTGTCATACAGCTTCAGCTCAGGGGGAAAGATAGGTTCCTGCGTTGGATCATAAGGAACAAACTCGCGAGGCTTGAAAAGCGCTTCGTCTTCATTCTTATCGTATTCTTTGCAACCATTTTGCAGTTTGCAACATTTATCTCCCATTCCACAAGCTACGCCATTTCCATTTGCGAGAGCTGTTGCATTCTGCATTATTTCCCAATCTTCAGTAAAAGTCTTGTAGCCTTCGATGATCGGTCTATAACCTGTGCATCGACATAGATTCCCTTGAAAAGCAATCTCTAAGTCTTTCATTGTTGGTTTGGGATGATTTCGCAAGAGAGTATACATAGACATGACAATACCGGGAGTACAAAAACCGCATTGAGATCCGTGAGCTTTAGCCATTCGTTCTTGAACTGGATGGAGTTTCGTTTTAGTTGATCCGATACCTTCGACGGTCGTCACTGAAAGACCGTGCATGGCACATACTGGGGCTAGGCAAGCATTTATGGCAAAATGACTGCTTTGGTTAAGAAAAGTAGATGACAGTCACAAGCAAGGTAGTTTCTCAAAGGATACTTTACTTTTTGCAACTTTCGGTCATATTTGGAAATCATAACTGTGCAGGCACCGCAACCTCCTTCTGCGCATCCCAGTTTGGTACCACATAGTAATACTTGTGATAGTTAAGGAATGTCTGTTAATAAGTAGTGATTATGATGTGAAATCCGAAGCAAATTAGACTGAAAGTTAAAAGCGCCAAAAAATAAGGAATATTACTGTTTGTAATTTATTAGTTCTTTTAAAAAGGATACATTTATTTCGCAAGTAGAAGAGCAGCGTCCATTCGGGGTTAGGGTGTTTTTCAACAACCTGATAAAATACATTTGTAAGGTACTGTTAAGTACATTCTTAATTAAATTATAGAGAAAAGTTGGGATAAAATAGAATTGACTTGAAAATTCTCAATGACCCATCAATTGTTATTTTAAGCAATTTGAGTATTTGGGAACACAAATGATAACGTTTAAAAAAACTCTAACAACAAAGCCGATAAAGACTCAACAAATGCGGACATCAATATTGAATACGGAGATATATTGGAAAGAAAGAGCTTAAAAGGCTGTGTCTATTCTTGCCTTGGTATTAGCGATTTATCAACCTTCATTTAGTTTTGTCAATGTAAAAGTTTTAAATTTACTATTTAGGTCATTGTAAATAGAACGTAAATAGCATTTATCTTGAACAATCCAATCGAATCGCTGATTTAATAAAAAAAATTGAATCAACCAGAACGATAAACTAGATACATTAATTTATATTAATTATTGTATTAATTATTGCATCAATTTAGAATTAAATAAGTTAATGTTTACAACACATTCGATTTGAAATTCATGATATAACTATAAGGTGTATAATAGCATGTCCGGAAAGATTGTACACATGCAATCAAGTGTAGGTATTGGATATTTTTACTTTACGAAAAGGTTTCATCTTCGATTATAATATACTTCGTAATCAGAGCTACAGTTCTTTAGTGTATTTTGACACCACTCGCTGTAGTTTGCCGATAAACACAGGATAGTTCGATGCCATCAGTCTAGTCATCCTAACCCATTGACACTACTTGCAGTTCATTAACTCGCGGCGCCCGAGCGTAGGAATCACAAAATATATATTATGTACCTACATAGTATGTATACCTATTCGTAAATAGTTCTTTTCATTTGGTGTAAATCTTTGTATTAATTTTGAATTATTAATTTATAATTTCCTTTAAAAACTTATGTCTTTACTTGAACTACAGCATTTCTCGTCACCGTCATACATTTTACAAAAGAGAAGTTGGAATCTCCACAGTTGATTTCTTCTAAAACTTTTACTTAGAAAATGTATTCGTGTGTGACGACAATATTGCAGAGTTGCAGTTGGTTCCGAATTTATAAATAAATTTATTTATAAACAATAACAAATTTGATATAAGTAATGCCGATATTTCTATCGTGGCGCAGGTAGTAATTCTTTTTAGTTCCCCCAATCCACTTTTGCAAATACAAAAAATTTAATTTCTCAGTTTGATAAATACATTCATTTGTTAAATAGAATTACTATTTGTTTATTGTAAATCTGCAGGCCAGTTGGTATAGTACACTTCGTGGGAGTCGATAGTACGGTAGTTTATCAGTGTTTGAAAAACATGAGTGGAAGAATTAAACGTATCGAAAAAAAAAACTAATACAAGTAGTCAAAAGCATTTATAACAAGGTAAAAGGAAAGGTACAGATAGAGGAAGTAGATCAAAAACATTCGAGATGAACAGAGGAATTAAACACGGAGATAGCTTTAGCCCCCTATTCTTTATTATGATAATGGACAGATTTCTGAAGAACACTAAGAAGAGAATAAAATACCTACAAACTGCGATAGGATTTACAAACTTATTACCAGTTAAAATAGAAGAAGTGCTCTACGCAGATGATATAGTACTGTTAGCGGATAACCAGAGAAATATACAACAACTAGTAGACACTTGGACGGAGGAAACAGAAAAAATGAAGCTGGAAATAAACATTAACAAATTCAAGAGTATGACAATAAACCAACAAGAACAAGGAAATAAGAATAGGAACCACTTAACATGCAGGGAACAAAACATAGAGAACGTAACTGCATATGAGTACATGGGAGTAATGTTTACAGAAGATGGAAAACTTGAACTAGAATTAGCAAGTACGACAAGAAAGGCATCGAAAATATACTACGCAATTAACAACACGATGTTGGGAAAAAGGGAAATAAGCCGGGAAACAAAACTACATGTATAGAATGCAATCACCATTCCAACACTTTTATATGCATCAGAAACATAGGTGATGAATAAGAAATTTGAAAAAAATGATAAATGTAGCAGAAATGAAGCACTTAAGAAAAATAGCAGGCAAAACAAAGCTGGATAGATAAAACAGTGAAAACATTAGAAAACAAGTAAAGCAAGCACCCATACAAGGAAAAGTAAAAAGGAGGAAACTGAAATGGTACGGGCATATAGTCAGAATGGACGAGAATAAGCTGAAGAAAAGAGTGATGGAGGCAAAAAGGTATGGAAAGAGAAGAAAAGGTCGACCAAGAAAGGCGTAGCTAGAGCAAATTGAAGAGATTGGAAGAAATAAAGAGAAAACAATACAACAGATGAGGCAGATGGCAAAGGACCGGAAGGTATGGAAGAGGTATGGGTGAAAGATACATAAACAATAACCAACTCTCCGACGCCTTGTTAGGGCACAAGGAGAATACTGAGAAGAAAAAGAAAAGAAACATGAACTGCATCTGCTTTAATTCGCCTCACAGCATCCAGATTATGCAAGACCACCTTTCTGAGAAAGCTACCAAAGCCCGGACCTCGAGCACCACGGTTTGTAGGAGCGCTGCGCAGTAGCGAATACAGTTTTCGGAGTGCCGAAAGGAACCTTCCATATCTGGTGCGTGCAATCTACATGTAATAGACATTAGAGTACTCAAACAGTTAAGATGACACCAAGATTATCATACTTTTTTTATTACATGCGATAAATCCGTAGTTATAATAGAGTTTTTGCTCAAAGATGGTTACAATTTTAGGGGTTCAAAATCTGGAATGGTCTTTCAAGTGTTTTTGAAACAATACGGTACTTGCGGAACTACACAACGTCATTTTTTGTGTAAAAACACTGTAATTGTGTCCCATGCGTAAACCTTACAGAAAAGGAATATTAATCCTGCATGAAGATCATTAAAGAAATCAATTGCCACTGCATTACAAAATCAGCATAATGAATAAACCTCCCTAAAACGCGAAAAATAACGTTACTCTTACGTAGTGCGTTTTCTTAAATTTCCTAATGACAGCCAACGCGTAAGAATATTTCGGATTGTTCCCCGTCGAAACATTCGATTTCCTTGTGAGGACCCAGGACAAAAGACTAAAGGTCGGGGCTGCCCCGCATATGCCGGGCTGCCTGGTAATCCTGACGGGTACATTAGTTGCACATTTTTAATACTAATACTAATAATAAATAGAAAAAAGTTGGGAATCGCTGTAGTAGTAGATTGATCGTTTGCCAACACATGAATTTAAAATTAAGTGTCAATTTAAGTGTCAGGGTTACTTATCAACAGAAATTAGTCTGTCAATAGAACAAAGTGTTTTAAATGTTATTTCCATACTGCCACACGTCTCGGAGACAATTAAAGCGGTCATTGTTAAAAGGGGATATGTTACAAAAATCAAACTGTTGGTAAAGTTAAAAAAACTGCCTAACAAAAAGAAAAGGAAATTTCTTATGATTTTAGAGATGACAGTTTTCTCCTGACTTTTCTACAAATTGATTTTACCGCTCTCTGTTAAAAAAGAAAAGAATTTACAAATGTTTTACAGCAATTCTAAATTTTGCACATACCCCCTTTTAACAATGACCGCTTCAATTGTGAATGTGTTATGTAGAGAAAAATCATCAACTAAAGAGAAATGGCGCTAAATTTCGTATTAAAATGGCGAAACAAAGGGTGATCAGCAGCTACAACCAACGTTGTCTGAGCTAGCTATAAATCACCAAATTTGAGGATTTGTAACATTGTTTATTTGTATCTGATGATATGTTTCACTGTTGTGGCAACATCGTAATCACGCCCACACTAACATTCTAAATTTTTAATAGACTTCGCGATGTTTGTGTTTTTCTCCTATTACGGAAATAATTACGAATCAACTGAAAACGTGATTTTTTATACAACTACAGCCACTTTGATTTTGAAGTTATATTGAATTGTAATAACTGTTTTATGTTGTCAATCGTTTGCTCAAACTCTTTACTTGCTACATGCCCGCTAAACTTTTACCGTATTTCATTCTTTATTAAAAAGATTAAAATTTGCGTTCTGCAGGGCTATAAGTTTAAAACGTTGGCTCGTAAATTTCAAACTACGACTGTTTGTTTTTCTAAAGTATATTTAATTGTAGTGCACCCTGTTAACAACAAAGGCGTTAAAGCGATGTATTACTACCATCTAGTGGATTTTTCTAAATTATAGATTTAATATCTTTTGCTGCCATAAAAAGGGTCGATCTGATTATGAAGTGCATGTAGACAATGGTTTTATTAAGAAATAAGTGGTTTACGTTAGGAGTCCGGAAACAACTTCTTTACAGGAATTATATGCAAATTTGAGGCTAACGAGGTAGGTTGATGGTTGATGTTCTTTTCAAACGATCAACAAATTCTTTTGTCATAAAACATTGTTTCCGGGCAAGTCCGGT
This sequence comes from Ignelater luminosus, assembly GCA_011009095.1. Classification (NCBI taxonomy): domain Eukaryota; kingdom Metazoa; phylum Arthropoda; class Insecta; order Coleoptera; family Elateridae; genus Ignelater; species Ignelater luminosus. The sequence goes on from VTPC01089970.1 coordinate 348,138, forward strand.
AATAGTAGTTTACGTAACTAGTCAGGAAAGTGATACTGTAAAGACACTTTACTGACAGGTTACAAACAATATTTTTCTTAACACCATTTTGTTTTACGATGCCGTAATCACATGCAGGATGGCGTCTGGTACAGATATTTCACCCATAGGTATACCAAATTATGCTTTTATTATCTCTCTAGTTGATTTTACGGCAAATATGTAAAAGTGTCCATGATGGAACTAAATTTATTTAATATTGAGATTTGCTAATAGTTTATTTATAGTATATTCTTAATAAATTACATTTTATTATTAATTTTAATGTAAGGTCCTGAACTTTAAATATTACCATATTTGGCAAATTCTAAGAATGTAATGATGTGGTCATGCGGTCATGTGGATACAGTGTCTGTCTGACTTCTAATCTAGAGCTCCTGCGTTCGATCCTCGCTGTCGGACACCTTGCGACGTTTGTAGTTTTTTTCTTTAATTTTTATATTAACTTTTTTATAAGTAAAATTATTCTGGTCAATTATTACAAAAAGGATATGTCAAATAAAAATTAAACAAAAAATAGAAAAAACTTAGTAGCCGGCAGCAGGATTCGAACCCGGATCTCTTGATTAGAAGTCAATATCTGTAACCAAACAATCAAATTCTTCATTTGTTGAAACTGCCAAATTCCAGTATCTGCATGGCAGCACTTTAAATTTGTATTAAAAAATAATAATAAAATACATTTCATAAATAATGTGCAAATAAAGTTGAAAAGTATTTAATTGTGAACGTTTCTTTTTGCATTTACATATTTGATGTAAAAAACTTGAAACGATAATAATTTATAAAAGCGGAAATCACAAATAATTAAAACCCGTTTGAATTTTTTTACAAAAATCATGTTGCCTGTATCGGTATCTACGTATCCAAGGTGACGAAAACAAAATTGTAAATATAAAAAAAACACACTCTGACCTGTTTGCGTTGGTTTTGCGTAATAGTGTAATTAGTCGCAATTTTGGTTTTGTATTTCTTAAAAATAAGTGAAAGTGAGAGTGAAGAGTTTCCATGTACAGTCTGCGACATTAGTAATGAATGAGACTTGAGAATGCATGTAAACTCAACACAAACTTGAAAGAACAAGGTTGCATGCCAATAAACAGTATCTGCGGCATTATTAATCCGTTTTCTTGGCATGAAACCTTGTTTTCTCAAGTTTTTGCATTCTCGAGTTTCATTACTAATTGTTAGGCAACCAACCATACAGTGGGTTGGGAACGTAGCAGTAGACACAAGATGGTTGACAGCAGTTGAATTGATATGTCATTGTGCATTGTAAACGTTTGTAATAAAGTTATTATTATAATTAAATAACCTTTTAAATAAACAACGTAACATGGCGTAGTCTAATTAATAAATGCACAATAAAATACTCAAAAAATAAATTAAGAAGAATAATAAACCTGATCAAGCTTGATAAGTATTACCATAACTTGAGAGAAAAAAAAAGTTTTATCGAAATGGCCGACAGTCGAGGAATTAGCCCAATACGGATGGATGGAAATGTAGCTGAAAACTGGAGAATCTGGCGTAGTAGGTTTGAAAACTATCTAAAAGCGACTGAAATTAGAAAAAAGACGGCGGAAGTCCAATGCGCGCAACTTCTTCACCTCATTGGTAAGAAAGGTTTCAAAATCTACAAGACGTTTGACATCAAAGAAGATGAAAAGGATAAGTTAGAGGTTCTCTTAAATAAATTTGATGCCCACTTTCTACCCAAGGAAAACCTTACGTACGAACGGTACCTCTTTATGATGAAAAGACAGCAAGAAGGACAAATATTAGAAGACTTCATTACGGAGCTAGTGGAGCAGGCACAGAAATGTAAGCTAGGTGACTTACACGATGGTTTAATTAAATGCATGATAACCTGTGGAGTCAGAAATGAGGCGATTAGAGAAAAATTGCTACGAAATGATTCATTAATGTTAGAAGAAGCCATCGAGCAGACCAAGATAATAGAAAAATCGCAGGAACAAAGTAAACAAATGGGAAGTACAGGAGAAGGTGCAACAACAGTAAACACAATAAAGTACAACAAAAATAGAATAGGTAACAATAGATAGAAGAAAACAGGTAGGGATGTTCACAACAATGCATGTAACTTTATAAATAACTGTACTAAATGTGGTAAGAGTCACAATGTAAATAAATGCCCAGCATATGGAAAATTTTGTTCTATATGTAAAAAGAAAAATCATTTTGCATTAGTGTGTAAAAATAAAAATCAAAGAGTTTCTGAAATTCAGGAACAGGAAAACGTTGGCTCTGGGAACAGTCTTACATGTTCAGATGGTTTATATTTATATGTAGGCTCTATTGATAGTAATATAAACAATAGCTCTGCGATACATGAGTGGTATACAGAATTGCAAATTAATAATAAAAAATTAAAATTAAAAGTTGATACAAGATCAATGTGTAATGTGATATCTGTAGAACATTTAAAACAAGTTAATTTACTAAATATTCCTATTAAACCAGCTAATATACGGCTACGGTCATATACAGGGGATAGTTTAGAAGTAATCGGTCAATGCATGCTAGCATGTAAGAAAAATAATAAAAAATATAATATAGATTTTTATATAGTACAGTCAGATACATCAGCTATCTTAGGCTTAAATTCATGTCTAACGATGAATGTCATAAAAAAAGTTGATAGTGTCTCCACAAATGCTAATTGTAAGGATCTTGTTAAAATATACAAAGATGTTTTTGTTGGTATAGGTTGTCTTTCAAAACCGTATCACATTAAATTAAAAAATGATGCCAAACCGGTGGCACATCCCACAAGGAGAGTTCCTCTCGCACTTATGCCTCAATTAAAAAATTGTCTAGATCAATTAGTAAAGCAAAATGTAATTGAGAAAGTAGAGGGAGCTGCGGATTGGGTGAATTCCTTAGTAATTACACGGAAACCTAATGGAGATCTGAGGATATGTTTAGATCCTAAGGATCTCAATGAAAATATAAAAAGGGAATTTTGCCAAATACCCACATTAGACAAAATAACTGCCAAATTATCAGATGCTAAAATATTCACAACACTTGATGCAACTTGTGGATTTTACCAAATTGTGTTGGATAAAGAGAGTTCTGATCTTTTTGTGTTCGGTACTCCATATGGACAATATAAGTTTTTGCGATTACCATATGGAATTAGTTCCGCTCCAGAAGTGTTCCAAGAACGTTTCAAACAAATTTTCAGAGATTGTGAGGAAACAGATATTTACATAGATGATATAATTATTTGGGGAAAAGATGAGGAAGAACATAACCAAAGATTACAGAAAGTTCTGGAGATAGCTAGAAAAAGTAAAGTTAAGTTTAATTTAGATAAATGTCAGTTTGGAAAATCATCTATCAAATACATGGGACATAACATAACAACAAATGGAATTGCCCCAGATGAAACTAAAATTATAGCTATAAAGAATTTAGCAAAACCCACATGTAAAGATGATGTATAACGTGTATTAGGTATGCTATCATATGTTAGTAAATTTATTCCAAAATTCTCAACAGAAACCGCTCCGTTAAGAGAGTTGTTAAAGAAAGACATAATTTTCAGGTGGGGTCTTTCTCAAGAAAGGTCTTTTCAAGATCTAAAAGAGGCTTTAACTAAAAGCCCAGTATTGCAATTCTTCGATCCTAAAAAGGAAATTGTAGTTTCAGTGGACAGTTCACAATCAGGGGTGTTCTACTGCAAAACAATCTGCCATGTGCATATGCTTCGAAGGCACTCACAGAAACTCAAAAGAGATATGCGCAAATTGAAAAAGAGCTGGCAGCAATTTGTTTCGGATTAAACAGATTCCATCAGTACATATTTGGAAAGAAAGTCACTGTTGAAACCGATCATCAACCCCTTGAAATAATATTTAAAAAGCCATTAAATAAATGTCCCGCAAGGCTACAAAGAATGCTACTTCAAGTGCAAAAATACGATATAAATGTCAAGTATAAACCAGGAAAGCAATTAATTATTGCTGATACTTTATCTAGAGCTTATGTCAAAGAAGTAGAAGCAAACGATGATAATTTTGATAACGAACTACAAGCTCAAGTTTGTTTAATAGCATCGCAAATTAATGTAACAAAAGAAAAGTTAAATGAAATAACCGAAAAAACTAAAAATGATCAAGAATTACAAGATTTAAAAAAAATTATATTAGAGGGTTAAACCTTACTTTAAATACAGAGCTGAATTTACTATAATTGATGAATTGATATTTAAAGGCCAAAGTTTAGTCATACCACTTAGCTTAAGGAGAGAGTTAATAGGTCGAATACATTATAACCACCTAGGCTTTAAAAAATGTTCAGATTTGGCAAAAGAATCTGTCTTTTGGCCACACATGTCTTAATGAACTTAAGCAAGTTATAGATTTTTGTTATTTGTGTCAGAAATATTCCAATTCTCAGGCACCAGAGCCATTACGATCACATGATTTGCATGTGCTACCATGGAGTAAAGTAGCGTGTGATAGGTAAGGATATAGGCAGTGTGAAGGTTATGAGTATACTTAAATTCATATTTGCTAGACATGGCATACCGTTAACATTAGTTACGGATGGCGGACCACAATCTACCTCAGATATCTTTAAGAAATTTTCAAAAGAATGGGAGTTCACGCACATTTTCAGTTCACCTACTTATGCAAAATCAAATGGAATGGCTGAACGAAATGTTCAAACAGCTAAGAATATTGATGAACGGAAAGATATATATTTAGCCTTATTAATATACAGAAATATGCCTATTTCTGGAAATTATTCACCATCGCAAGTACTTATGAGCCGTAAGTTAAGATCTATAGTTCCAACAAATGAAATTGAATTTCAACCTAAAGTTATAGATGTTGTAAAATATAATCAGTTTTTGAACAATAACCAACAGGTACAAGAAAGAACCTTTGATCATAAATGTATAAGAGAATTGTCAGAAATCCAGAACGGTACTAAAGTTGTTGTACAATTAAAACCAAAAGGCAACTGGATACCTGCAGTTATAGTTCGAAAATTGAAATATCGTACTTATGTTGTTAAAACAAACAATGGTTCTGAATATGTTAGAAATAGAATTTTTATTAAAGTCGTACCAAATACAAAACTGAATCCTTGTTTGTTAGATAGTAAAACTGTAAAAAGGGAAGAAAACGAAAATAGTAAGAAATGTTACATAGATTTAAGTGTAAGTAATGAAACTTTGGATAATGATGTTAGTGATAATAATGAAGGTCAAAGTGATATAGAAAGTTCAGTGAGTGATAATAATAACGTGAACCATGTAAATCCTTTAGTCATCAGAACAGGCCGAGTTGTTAAACCGCCTGATAGATTAAACTTGTAATCTTTCTTCAAAGAAAGGAGGATGTTAGGCAACCAACCATACAGTGGGTTGGGAACGTAGCAGTAGACACAAGATGGTTGACAGCAGTTGAATTGATATGTCATTGTGCATTGTAAACGTTTGTAATAAAGTTATTATTATAATTAAATAACCTTTTAAATAAACAACGTAACACTAATGTCGCAGACTGTACACCTCCAGAAGTATAAATGTTTTCTTGAATTTTGTACTTAATTTTTCGAGTCAGGAAAGTACTTTGCCTAACTAGTACGGTAAAGTATTTTCCTGACTAGTTAGGTAAAATGTAGTTTCCATAAAAAAATGAATAAAGAAAAGCTAACTTTCGAATACGGCGTAAAAAAAATTATTATTAATACAAATAAATTTAAGAATGAAAATAGTTCATCGTTTTGCCAAGTCTCGTAAAGTATTTTCCGAGGACAAAGTAGTACTTTACGGCCTAAAAACTTGTTATTAGTTAAACAATGACACCAAACAAACGCAGGTTCGCAAAACAAATACCATACTTTTGTTCTTTTTTATTTCAATTTTGTTTTAAAGTTTGTTTTCACTCTACTCTGATCCCTGACATTTATCTATCAAATCTGCCATCAAGGCACTGTAGTGTATTACAGCTGAGTTTCAAATTATGCATCTCGTGCAATTGAATGTAATTAAAGCTATAGCATTCTAAAAAAGTTTCGAATTACAAGTGCGCTTTCGAAGCGTTTATATTTTTGGGTCGTTTTACTTAAAATGCGCTACTAACCTAAGGCACTGACGCATAAACGATCTTGATCGCATGTGCTGGATCGGAAGCACTTTATTCGAGCTCCAAGGGACCGGATGCGATTTTGATGGCAAAATGAAAATCGGAATGTCTTTTTGCGTACTAGCAACGCTCACTACTTAAAACGGAATGCGGCTTTTAATACACTTTTTATGATACAAGTAATTGATAATAAAATGTTTACAGTTTCACAAAATCTTTCCAAGCCTACTTTCGACTTTTCAAGACAATTATGAAAAAATCGACATTTCATAACGTCAAAAATGATGAAAAATTTATCTTTTCAAAATGAAATTATTACTATATTAAATAACAATAATTAAACTAGTGTTGTTGTCTTTTTACAAAACAACGACAATGTTTATATAAGTTTATATTACGTACCTTCTTTCCGTTAACAAAAAATATTAAATCCGTATGTGAATTTTCCAACATTTTTCTTTACAGAAGTGAATCGATAACTTGAGCACCTGTTTGCTAAAATAACGACAGAACCTTACTGTTTAATTGAAAGTTTCAAATACTACACTTGACCTCGTTGGCCATTTAACTTATACGAATCTCAGGCTTGTAAATATCTTCTATCCTTATTCTATATTATGTCGCCTCTGCTTAAATGTTTATAAGACACGTAATCCTACACGGTTTTTAAAATGTTTTGTAATATACGTATTTTAATACGTATCTACTTGATTTAAGGAGATATTACTTGTATAGATAAACATACATACATTTATTATCTAATCGAGCAATTGTTGGTTCTTAAAATGTGCTTGATATTCTGATAAAATAAATAATAAAGTATGGCTTTCAACTCATAAAATGCAATATAATAATATAAAATGTTAAAGTTATCATGGGAACTCATTAAAGCTTGTTTTATAGCTGGTTTGCTAATCGCAATACGACCTGTTTGAATTTTATGCATTCTCGCAATCTTAATTTCCGTAAAGTTGTCATTATAAAAAATAAGCATACAAGATGGTTATTTTGTAAAAAAGAAGTTTGGTTGTCACTTTCAAAAAGTATCACTCGCATAAAGAAATCCAGGATGTCTCTGGAACGACCGAAAGTATTGATACAGCAGATTGTCGAGCTACAATTAAGACTAGTTTCTTATATAAAGTGTCCCAAGTTATACAGTGTGTATACAAAGTAAGAAATAATATTCATATTTTTTTATTATTGCTGTTTGGAAGAAAATCTCGGACACGTCAATTTTATTTTCTTCCTCCGGATTTTATGGTTTTTTTCTGAGTTCAGCAATGCCCCACATGTGGTATTTAATTTAACGAAAATAATTAAACTTGAAATTTTAATGTTTTAATGTCTAGTATCAACAGGCTGGTGCACTACCATATTATTCACTTCATGTTAGAGAATACCTAGACGAAGTCTTTCCTAATAGATGCAATGGCCGGCTAGATCTCCTGATTTCACCCCACTTGATTTTTTTCTTTGGGGGTATTTAAAATCAAAACCTCGAGGTTACACGTGACACACGTAATTTTAAATTCAATTATTGTATGATTTATTATGATTATACTATGAAATACAGTATCATAAGCAGGACTTTTTTCTGAATTGATTGATTAAGGAGGTACAGGACCTTAGTGAAAATGATGAAAACATCATGACATTTCGAGGATCAATACAAATATTTATAATATTTGTTGTCTGAAAATTTTAGCGACCTAGGGTTCATAGTTTCTTTTATAGAAAATATTAAAAATAGCCAATTTAACATTATAATAGCATATCAGACCCTCGCGTACCTATATATCAATACTGTTAGCTATGAAAAAATGGTGACACTGCTCTGAAAAACTACATGTGCATAAAAGAATTTTTTGAAATTATTGAAAAAAAAATTATGTCAAGGATTCTTATTTATAAAAATAATTAACTTTAAAAAACACTGATTTTTAAAAAGCAGTCAGCCATAGTTAGTGTGGGTTATGTTGCCGGCAACGGCGCAACGGCGAATTGAGAGGGAAATTCAAAATTTAGGGAGATCGTATTTCAAAAAATAAATGTTAAAGTTTTTTAAAAACTTTTGTTATACAGTGTGTCCAGTTTAAAATCACCTACAAGGGGGTATTGGAAATGGTAATAGATACAAGGTTGCTTAAATAGGAAAACGGTTTCGTATTTATATGCCAATGAATAAGCCATGGTTACCTTAACAAATATCTGCCCCATTTCAAAGGTACAGGGTGAAAACCAAAAAAGTGCATTTTCTAAAATCCTGATTTATTTATTTTTTATTAGAGATAAATGTACAATATTTTCAGAAACTAAATAGCAACTAATGGAAATTTCAAAAACGGCTTCAAAAAAATGCTAGGCCTTCTAGATTTTACGTACTCGTATCCAACTTTTGTTTTTCTTATGGGCATCATATTGGATTTTTACATTTTTAAAATTGTCATGAAAAGAGCTTTTCAACCATGTACAATATGACTATGTTTAAAGAAGAGAAAGTACAAGAAAATACAAAATTAAGATTTAACCATAGTAGGCTTTGAGGTTTTCAAATAATAATTTGCAAACGTTGTTAAAATCCTCATCAGTCGCTATTTAGTTTCTGAAAGTATTGTACATTTATCTCTAGTAACAACTAAATAAATCAGGATTTTAGAAAATGCACTTTTTTGGTTTTCAGCCTGTACCTTTGAAATGGGGCAGATATTTGTTAAAGTAATCATGGATTATTCATTGGCATATAAATACAAAACCTTTTCCCCATTTAACCAACCTTGTATCTATTATCGTTTCCAATATCCACATGTAGGTCATTTTAAACTGGACACACTGTATATTATAAGACATAACAAAATTAAATAATAATTCGTAGTGAATAAATTATGCCCGATTTTTTTAATATTGCAAATATAATTAAGCGTTTTATAAAATTGTAGTTTTTAAATTTTTCAAATAATTCAATAGGTTAGTGATAATTTTTTTTGACTTAGACTCTCAAACTTTTTTTTTGTCCAGATTTGTGCTGTGCAATCCGTTGGTTATAGATTTTTTCAGTGACTCGTTTACTTTTCCAAAAATTACGTTTTTTTTCTTCGTTCATTTTTTATTGCTACTTTTACCTGTTCGCCACCACCTGTAACCTTCGTCTACCGTCCGTCTCTCTCTCTCTCTCTCTCTCTCTACATTTCCCGGCTCGGGACACGATCATCAGCGAAGCACGCTTGAGGTGTCCGCCGCGGTTCAATCTCAGAGCGACTGCCCAGTACCGATGAAGTTCGCTTGAGCGACCATCGGGCCGGACAGTATAATCCCCGTCTACCGCCTCTCTCTCTCTCTTTGCCGGCTCGGCATACGGCCATCTGCAAAGTACGCTTGAGGCGTCCGCCGCGGTCCAATCCCAGAGCGACTGCCTAGTACCGATGAAGTTTGCTTGAGGCGACCATCGAGCTGGACAATGTAATCCCCGTCTACCGTCTCTCTCTCTCTCTTCTTTGCCGGCTCGGGATACGGCCATCGGCGAAGTACGCTTGAGGCGTCCGCCGCGGTCCAATCCCTGAGCAGCTGCCCTGTATCGGTGGAGGTCGCTTGAGGCAACCACCGGGCTGGACAGTTTCGTCCCCTGCACCTCTTGCCAATCCTCCTTAGGGTACGAGACCTGACCCGAAATCCGACCACCCTTTTAGGGTTTGAACTAACCCTTCCACGCTTGCTGCACGGCTTGGGTAGCTTTAGGAAAGGTTTGGCTTCGCATCCGTTGGCCTGTAGATAAATGTAATACAACCGCATGAGTTAATATATAGATGTTGCTTGGACTATTGGTATTTTATTCTTGACAACGCTATAGTAGAGTGTTTCCAGCCAATGGACCCCTGGAGTACCATATCTCTATCGTAGCTACCTGATGAGCCCTCGTCTGACCGTCTCAAGGACGAGGTGAGGGAGTAAACCCCCTTATCAAATCTGGCGCCCGAGACCGACCGGAAGAGTGTCGCATAGGTTGAGCGCCTCTCTCTACCACCGTCCAACGAACAACAAAAGAAAAAGCGTCACAAATCACAAGTTGAAATATTAATTTTTAAAAGTACAATCCCGAAAAAAGATTATCCTTTCCATAGTGCATACTAATTACAGATACCTACTGCGAGGTAAACTTATTAATTGACTGTACGTCCTGTACCTCCTTAAAGAAAAATTACTGCTTTATTGTGTAAAAACCAAAAATGATTTGTGCAGGCGTCACATATGTAATTGTAAGATTTGTTTGATTTCGTAGAATTGTACCTTTCGATGGTTGACATATATTTCCTAAATTTCACATTTCTATCTTTCAAAATAAGGTTTATTATTAGAGGGGTGGACATATAACTTGGGACATCCTGTATAAACGTAGGTTTTAAAGTGTACCGTGTGATTTTCTTCTAGATTATCACGTGACCGCGATTGAAGATATTTTTTAAAATTGGGCGGTTAATCCGCTCATTTCTGCTTTAGATAAGCTTTGGGGAAAAGTGTGGCTGTTAAGAACAACGCTGTGTACTATTTGGCGCAATTGGTCAAACCTCCAACTTTTTTTCCAAGGAAAGCCAAATGCAGGAATGGTTGACTAACTGCAATGTCAAATTTGATTCAAAAATGTTTCAAAAAGCAACTATGGGATTTAATAAAACTTTTTCGATCAGACGACAAAAAGACAAACGTAACTGATGGACTACTGAAAGAGAAAGGATATGAAATCCGTATTATTGTCAGTATAACCGCATTGAAATGGCATGGGGGTATTGTAAGTCGTTATTACAACAAGCACATAAACTCTGAAACACCTTCTAAATATCGTGTCCAGAATTTGTGGCTTGAGTCTCTTCTAAAATGTTCTTCAGAAATGCGGCAAAATCAGCGAAAACCTTATTTCGGCTGACTGGAAAAAACATATAAGGAATCGTTCGTGTAAATACATTCCTCCTTTTACCATTTCGCTTATAGAATCTGACTCTGAATCTTTTTCGGATGTTTCAGAGGTAGACTCATCTCACGAACTAATGGCATCAAAATCTTTGTGTAATGTCACCACAATCATCTTGTGGAAACAACTTTTATAATAAATACATGATTATCAGCGGTCTTTAGTACTTACAATAGAACCCAGGAAGATGCTGTGCAGGTGTTAGCATCCTTAGAGGAAGTTTCCACAACAGGATGGAAGCTCTTAATCGCCTAGCAAAGAAACGGTACTAGAAACGCCCTTCTGCGTAACATTCTAATCAGTAGACCATTTGAAAAAGCATAACTTTGATCGTCAATTCCAAATACGCAAACTTGAGTTTCATTAATCTTGATGAATGTACCGACAACTGAAGGTCACATGATGGTAGATATGGTCGAGTAAAGTTCATTTTCATTTCTATTCTGAAACTGGGTAAAATAAATGAAGGATTTTTTCCCATACAACTGGAAGGGTATACCGGGTTACAAAATTCAGAAATTCTGAATACATTGTGCTGCAACCTAATTTACAAATATTATGACAATCCAGATAGATTTTATTTTGCTATAACGCCAGCATAACACGACCAGATCTCAGTAGGTATATGCGGCAGTATTATTTAACAATTTCAAACTGTCGAATTCAATGGGTGCATAAAATGGAAAAATGAGAAAAATGAAATAAGGAAAAAAGCAGCATGTCAATTAGGTTAAGAAAACGGGTTCAGTTACATGAGTCTTCACAAACTCAAATTAAATTAAAGCCCGACTTTTTCAACTGCGTCTAGTCTAGTGATAAAGCAAAATGTTGCAATAATGCGCAAATAAATATGTAAGCATATTAGCCATTTTGAGAATTTAGCTTAATTGTTGTTTGTTAAAATATTTAGACTTAAAATGTGTTTTTCCTATTAGAGAACATTTATAAATTTGCCAATTAAAGCTGCGTGCTTGATATCTGCCTACTATGATTTAACTGAATTATCAAAAATCACAATTGATCAATGTTGCAATTAGAAACTACATAGGATTGCAGCAAAATGTTTTTAAAGGGCTTTAAATTTCGTGGCCCAAAAAGTTTGTATACTGAAGTAAAGATGTAAAGAGCCACTTCGTCGATGTCATCTGCGTGGCGGGAAAAACCCCGCTAAAAGGCATTGGCGTTTCGAACGAATAATCACAAAATAAACCAAACACGAACGCAAATCAAGAATGAACGGAATGAATACCAAATGCACACGTTTACTAGCGGTAAAACAGGTAAGGTAATAATTAAATTTCTTACTTTTCCAAATTACATGTTGTCTTTCATCGTCGTCAGCTTTCGCTTACAGTAAATGCAAGCTTTAGGATATGCAACTGTTTTATAGCTAGGAAACGTGTGCATGCTATCTAATATCACCTGTCTAAATTCTATTTTATTTCATTTTTAGGAACGATAAAACCGATTTAAATTTGGTATGTAATGGCATATTCTACGTCAAAATACTTCTCATTTGAAGAATCACAAAGTGTATAGTGCTATTTAAAGATTTGTGGTGGGGTCGGTGGAGGTGAGAGAGAAAGCGTCATCAGAAATTGAATACTAAATTAGAGATTCTCTCTTAAAAAATAGATATATCCTTTTTTTCGCAATAAACTTATTGTTTTTTTTTCTAGTGGACACGGTGGAGATTAAAAAAAATTTACTAGAGCCCGTTTGTGCGTCAATTAAAATAAATAACACAACCCCATCTAGTCGAGCATTTAGAATTTGACTGGAAACTTGCAACATCAAAATTTCCAAAAACGAAAAACTGCAGTAGTTCGACAAATATTTTACAAATATTGACCAAAAATACTGTTTCTTTAAATTTTACTGGGGCTAGGTAAGCAGTTATGGCGCCTTTTAGGGACACCCTGTATATTATATCGCCTCACATTAAATATTTGAGCCACGTAATCCTAACACGGGTTTTTAAATGTTTTTGTAACATACGTATTGTAATACGTTTCTACTTGATTTGAGGAGATATATATTTTGTGTATAGATAAACATACATACACTTATTATCTAATCAGGCAATTTTTGGTTAATGTAATATGCATTATGATATTCTGATAAAGTAAATAATAAAGTGTCGCTTTTCAACTTATAAAATGCTTTCTAGCGTAAAATGTTAATCATTAACCACGGAAGGTTGCCATGGAAACTCATCCAAGTTTATCTTGATCACTTTCTGCTTATTTATGTTTTCTATTTAATTTTTATTTCTCTAAACTTGTCAATATAAAAAACAAGCATACAAGATGGTTTATTTCGTTAAAGAGAAATTTAGTTTTCACTTTCAGAAAGTACCACTTGGATAAAGAAACACAGGTGTCTGGATATAGCAGATTGTCTAGCTAAAATTAGGATTAGTTTTTTGTATAAATCTAGGTCCTAAAGTGCACCGTTTCCAAGGTATAGGATGTCTAAGTTTTATTAAAATTTATCTTTTTCTTAATATCTGGGAAATAATATGGAATATGAAAATTAAACTCTTCACATAAGTGTTACTCTTTGGTGTATACTATTCTATAGATCTCGTGATGGATAGAAAGAATAATAATAGTCTTGTTTTTAAAATCTACGAATTATTTAGAGGTAATAGGAGTACATATTAACTCTGACTTCTTGTTTTTTTCTTAATAACTGAGAGATTACCTGAAATATTAAAATGAAATTTTTTGCATGGTATTTACACTATGGTCTTTACTATTATGAAAGTTTCAATTACCGACACATTAGCTTATGAATGGGGATGTAAGGTAGTGCAACCACAGTCCAGTCAATGAGCTGGGAGAATTAAAAAAAAACACTCAGCTCGAATTTGAAAACTCTTTTTTGCAATGAGTTCTATATGACCACAAGGTCATTTACGACTATTGAGACCTTCTTTCCTGCCCCCCTTCCGCACCAAATCGCGAAATCAACCCTTTTAACCACCCCCTTTCTGGAGATTTCTTTTTATTTGTGAAAATGTGTGAATTTTAGTTCAAAAATGGCTTCTAGGAGGTTTTTTGGGTCGCTGATCACTAATCCGATATTAGTCTTTCGGAAAAACCAACCTGGTCGTGGAGAATTGAAAAATTTAAAAGTAAAGTTTTTTCTAGTTGTTTTCGGTGTTATTTTCGAAGTGGCAGCATGCTATTACCCCGAAATCGACATGAAACACGGTTTTTTTCTAAAAACTTCAATGATTTTTCACGGGGTTTTCGCAATTTTTACTGCAACAGTGAAAAATGGTTCCAAACATGTCGACTACATTGAAAGCGAGATAAACTGTGGTTAAACATGAGAAAAATGAAGAAAATGGCAAAATTTTCCGATTTTTCACGGCCAGCCTGTTTTTTCCGAAAGACTAATGCCGGATTCGTGATCAGCGACTCAAAATCTTCCTATAAGCCATTTTTGAGCTAAAATTTACACATTTTCATAAATAAAAAATAATCTCTAGAAAGGGGGTGGTTAAAAGGATTAATTTTGCGATTTGGGGCAGAAGGGGGTCGGGGAAAAGGCCTCAATAGTCATCAATGATCCTGGGGTCATTTAGAACTCATTTAAAAAAAGTTTTTTCAAATTCGGGCTGAGTGTTTTTTGTTATTCGGTCTTTTTTCCCGGCTTATTGACTAGACTACCATACCTGTTCGAAACATAACTACGTCGTTGTTGAACGCTACAAAAATTTAATAAAAAAGTTACTCTTATTTTTCTTCGGAAAATGCACTGTTCACAAATAACATCGAATTTCCCGTAAACTGACAATTGCTAACCGTCTACCGTCAGGATTTAAAAACCTTGATCACATTTTCGAATACTACAATAAATTCTACCTACTTGGGATATTTCTTGTGAACCAAAGAAGTGTTTTTCTGCTTTAACAACAAGACAGAATCTAGTAACACATTGGAATGAATAGCATTTGAAATACAAAAATCCCTTCTTCGGTTAAACTGATTAAGTGAGAGTTGCTAGGTTTTGTCGGAAGACAGCAATATATCTAACCTTGATTTAAGATGTTTTGCCTGTATGACTTCGGAAAGTTCTATGTTACTCGAAACATTGTGGACTTTTTGAAACCAAAAAAACACAAGAGCAATTTTTAACATTCTGTATGCATTATAAATTGCCATGAAAACTTTATTAGAGCATAAATATCGATATTTGCAAAAAAATGCATACCCACCTCCGATGTAAGGTTATCTCAGAAACCAAGCATGCTTCTTTAGGTGACGCACGCTACACGAAAAAGACCCTTAATTACACAGACTTGGAACTACAACAAAACTATGGAACTATTTTTATAAATAATAAGGCAGACATCAATAATTATTTAATATTTTTTATCGCAACGTGTTCTTCCATGACCGATTAGATCGCGTGTCTACATAACAATGTAGCGTTGCTAGGTCATTCCATAAAACGACTTGAACTCTGGGTTTTCATAATGCAGCGCACTGCTTGCTTCGTTTCGTAAGAAAATTAAGCGCTAGCGTCATAACGCGAGTGCAACAGGAATTCTTGGACTACATCAAAAATTCCATTTTCTTTAACTATAAAACAGTATAGAAAACGTTATTCTTTCTGACCGTAGTCCCCTTTTCTTACACGAAACGTATTCTGATACTCCAAACAATTCTATAAAAAAAACCACCTTATTAGAACTACAGGAATTATCTTTTTTATATCTCACTTACTACATAGAAAATTTTGCAAGTGTAGTTGAAGCATTCTGAGCTTACGAAAAAATGTCGGACGATGTGAATGGAATCCACGTAGACATAATAGCTCCTGGATCGTTTTGGTTTGGAAAGTACCTTAAATAAACTTTATACAATTTACCGTCGTCGGTCTATTTTTGACATAAGTATTTCAAGAAATACTGGATGTACGATAGGGAATTATTGACATGATACACGCCAGCTGTGATTTGGGTAAGAGGTTCCACCGCGAGTCTTGGAAAAATCACCAAATCTTCAAGACCAATGCTTGCCAACCATTCCTTTATAAACCGTATCGAGACATTGTTTCTTGCAGTACGTTTTCTAACTCGGTTCGGCTTTTTATGGAGTTGGCGGAGACTAAATCGTAGTCCTTTCTCCGGTATACAATGTGTTCAAGATAAGAATAATAAATAACGCTATCATGTTTACATCATTAGAATCGTGACAACAAGACCTATTCAAAACAATTTTCAATTGTTTTTCCGCCTATTTAAAAAAAGAAGGCTGATGATGGTTACTTGAAAGCGAAACGTGGTACAGAAATTTTGTTAGCGTATTTTAATAGAACACAAAAAGTGGAAATGAAAAAATGGTTTTAGTTTTCCAATATCTTTTCAAATAAGTGAAAGAAAAAATTAAAACAAAAATCGAGAAATCTTCTTTTTTTAAATATCGCAGAAACTATCAAAGATATCTAAATTTTGCAAACGCCAACAAAAAGGTCCTATAAATGGCCAACTTTCATCCCATTTAACTGATCTTGTGTCTCTGACCGTTTCCAAGATCTCCATGCTGTGCATTCTTATCTTGGACACATTGTGTATGAGGAAAATATACATTAAGTAACGCACACGAAATCTTTTGAAAGCTCTGCTAATTTTAGGTATGTAGTATTACATACACATAAGAACCAAAGAATTTAAAATCTTCTTTAAGTGGACCGTTGACACATACTATAACACTTCTTATTTTAGTAGCTTTTTGACTACGATTGGTTTCAAGACAAAAGAATTGAGATGATCCCTGAGAAAGAAGTGCAGGCAGTTTTTGTAATAAGCCAAAGAAGATGCTATCGCAAACACCCTTATTAACAACCAGTATGTCATTATCTTGAAAAAAGGACTGGAAATCAGTATCATAGATCATGATAGAGTTTAATATATCTACGCATCGCTATTATTTGTATTTACAAAGTACATAGACGGCGTCAGACAAGAAGAGTTTATACTGTCCCACGTGGCATATTATCATAAAACCAGTAAAGAATTACAGCACAATACTGTACTGTTAACTGTACTAGCTCAAGCTGAAAGGAAAGCAATCGTTGCAGTCTGTGACGGCACCTTTATTGAAATTCAAGAATTCTCAAATTATGAGGATTGTTCAATGAAAACGCGTTTAGAGGCTGTAAGACATTTTGTAATCAACAAACTCAAAAGAAATTACCATTAATAGTAAAGCGTGAGTCCTGTTTAACCACTTTATAAATACCCTGCTGTTTAAATATTTTCGGTTATTTGCGAAACCATTCTCTAAGAGTAATCTCTATGTACCTCTGCGTCCGAATTAAACCACCGCGCCGTCCTTTTAGTGACTGTTTTAATGGGCCAAACACATGAAAACCACACGGTGACAAGTCAAGACTGTAAGGCGGATATTCTTCTCATTTCAAACGTCTAAGCAGATCTTGAACTGTATGAGCCACATGGAATCGAGCAAATATTTTTGATAAATGCGTCATTAGTACTTAAACAAACAAAAACTTAAATAAATTCCGTTACCATGGCGACTAAAACACCGATACCCTGATCAAACGTGTTTCCATTGAGAATAATCCTCGTATGAGTTCTAATACAAGATATACTTAAGATTCATTAGCCGGGATTAGAGTACATAGGTAACTTCCGGTACGATCTTTGGTTGTTTAAATACGTCATAGGATATATGATATAATATATGTCTACGTAGATTCCATTCCAATAATTTAATTGTATTGTGAACAAGCGCTCACAAAGGATGAAAAACATGTGTTGTCAAAATGGAGAAAACAGAAATTTGTTCAGTGATTACGTTTTTTTGTTTTGGAAGGTTTATCGGCGACGGAAATTCATAAAAGGTTACAAAAAGTATTTAAGGAATCTGAACCATCATCTTCCACTATTTCAAAGTGGACTATGGAGTTTAAACGTGGCCCAGAAAGTGCTGCAACTATAGAAATGATACAAAAAGTACATGATGTGGTCCTTACAGGCAGGCGACTGAAGGTTGCTGAATTAGCTAAGTCTGCCGGCATTTCAACTAAACGCGTTTACCATATTTTAACACAAGATCGCCGCATTTGTTGACCATTGATCAAAAACGCATTCGACTGCAAATATGGCAAAGTTGTCTGAACCGTTTTAACAAGGATAGGAAGAATTTTTTACGGTTATTTGTAACTATGGATGAAACTTGGGTCCATCACCATATACCGGAGGTAAAACAGCAGTCGAGACAGTGAACAAAAACTGGTTGTTTAGCTCTGAAGAAGGCTAAGTCGGTTTCATCAACTGGTAAGGTTAGGGTGTTGGTATTCTGGAATTTAAGCAAAATACTGTGAAACGGTGAAACCGTTGCTGGAGCATACTATGCAAGCCTTTTAGACAAATTAGATAGAAATACTAAAACAAAAAAATTTGGTTTATTGAAAAAGAAAGTTTTTTATTATCAGGACAATACACCTCTTCACAAAAGTGCAATTGCAATGGCAAAATTCCGCGAATTGAGGTATGAATTTTTTGAACATCCGCCCTATTTTTCAGACTTAGCAATGTTAATTAAAGAAACAAAGTACACACTGGTCTTTTTCGCCTTTTGATTTTAAGAATTAAGATAAAAAATGATAAAATGACGCAAATTTCAAGTGGTTAGGATTGGGTATGATACCTGACATTTTCCGTTTACGGTTTTTCGTGTTTTATATGGAACCACTCATGTTTGGCGTTTTGGCGTTTTCACCAAAGTACTTGTATTACGTCACTTTACGAAAATTTATAAACGCCAGATAGTTAGCATTTGTGGAAAAACTAGTCGTTTTTCATAATTTCCATTAAGAGCCCATGCCCATACCTAGTTCGTTGAAATCTTTTCCGTAGTACCTAGATACCTTTCTACGTCGATGTGTAACAACGCCAGAAAGTTAAGGATTCAGGCCTTTTTTTTTTCTGTCAGAGGCTCTTGTACTATTAGGTTTTAATGCTCTTAGACTTACTGTTTCAAAAGTCCTCATTAAGACATATCTAAACAATCTTCATAAAGATCTTGACAACTATAGGTAACAATAGAGCCCGTTAAATCTCCAGGAACTTGTTGATAGAATTCGCGATGAAACAAAAAATAAGTTGAAGTTGGACATTTTTATAGTAAAGTCGTCAGAACGGTTGGTTTCCTATTTTGACTTAAAAATTGTCAAATAATAGCTACAGAATGAAAAACAGGATCTTCAATGGAGAGAGATGTCACATGAAAGCTTACCAAAGGGTGTCGAGGTTCAAGGCTGATTTTGAAGATTTGGCATTTGCCGTTCTACCGAAAACAAGATTGACCGTTTTTGTGCTGGTACTGTGACTTTCGCACTCAACGGCAGAATTAACTATGTATCATTGCACGGTTTTCAAGTGTTCTTGTAGGCATGAAAGTATTAATTTTCTTTTGTGTATTAATATCACAACTTCATCTTTGCTAACAATATTTCGAAGTTAGTATGTGAAGAAATTCTCTTTCATTTCAACCTTTTATTATTTATTTGTTTTACTTTGCAGTACCAACTTAGTTTTAGAAGCAAGAAATATTTGAGTTTGTGACATTATTTTAAATGTCAATGAAAATTACGTGCAGATCTACCCTTTTTTGTGAACTCGATGGATCTTTAGATGCATTTTAAGCATTAAATTTAATCTTTCGTTTAGATATTTGCGTTTCATTTAAACTCATTATTTTGTTTCATTATAAAATGCATTCATTTACCAACCAACCACTGTGCCGCGGCACTTTAGAGTGCTGTGAGATTTTTGAAATATGCCGCCACTACGAATACATAGTATATAGATTATACAAGTAAAACAAGTCTTAAAAAAGCGGGAAACTAGCTCGTAAACAAACCAGCAGGGTTGGAGGGTGGTTCGCGTTTCTATAATCGATGTCACGACGGTCGAACGCCGAGCCAGCAGTCGAGCGAGGTTAGATCAGTGCCGTACACGTGGAAGTACACTATACCTGCAGCGTATTGATACCTGAGTTACTTTTATAAATAACTCAATTAAAAGGGAGATTCAAAAAATTGTGTAATTGAGTAATGGTTCAAATAAAGCATAGTACACTTGTCAGCATATTGTATAACAAACTGATGACACCATTTCAAATCATAAGTCAGTCATTCCTTGATTATTTAGTAATTAGTTTAGAAACAAAATATTTTCAACCGTACAATGTAATTTAGTGAGTAAGTTTGTATCAAATGTAATATAGCATGTAATTTTGTCTTTGAAAAACAAGATAAATAATATTAAAAACAATAACTGTACATAATACATGTAGGTATAAATAAGAAGCATTTGTAACAAAATAATTTTTTTTATAAATTACTAAGTAATAAATATGAACACACAACTAAGTTATTTATTGATTTATTTAAATGTAACCATTGATATAGATATTTGAGTACACGAACAATAATGTATCTATAATTATTGTGATAAATTTAATTTCTTTGAATATTTGTGCATAATTTACATCCTCTTCTTTAATTTAAAACAATGCCATTATAAATTTGATAAATTGAGATTTAATAACAGAAAATGCAATGGTAGCCGTTCTAGTAACTCATAAAGTCCATAAATGAATCTACAGACGCCACTGAAACTAGCGTAGCGACATCTGTTCGAAATATCGGTATTACCCTTCAACTCCTACTTTAAGGTCATCAGTCGGCGTTTGAAAAGAACAAAGGATTTTTAAAGAGTTGGTCTACTTAATAATCCCTATACGCTGACGAATACCCATACATAAGCGACGTCAGACAAGTAGTTCGATTGACTGAACCAATCCGCATGACTATTACCGTTCTGGACTGATTCTAGATTTAACCCAAACAAAGCTATATAGTAGTTTAGTAAAATTCTTTTAAATCTATCTTATCGTTAGTGTGCCGCCAAATTTTTAAATTATCAAAAGTGTACGAAAAAAAGATTGAGAATCACTGCCTTAGAGGAACAACAATGTGGTTTATTTGGTTATCTTTGTGAAGTTTTGGGTCAGATGTTTGTCACAACATTTATCAGCTGCGAATTCACCTTTTTGTGGTGGCCGCAGTGCCTTTTTTGTGAACTCTAGAAGGTAGGCTCCTGTAGGGTTGATAATCGCGAATTTTCGCGGACGACGTTTAGAATTCGTAAGCTAAGAGGGTGTTACCTGTCAGTATTTAAGATTGTGGAAAACGATTTTTCCGCGTTAGTTTTCTATCTTGAAGGATCGCGTAAAGCGACCATCTGTGTGCCCATGAAAGGAATGTATATAGTTTTTTGTTATGGTTATCTTTTTATGTGTCGGTGTTCGAACTCTCATGACCACGATAACTTTGTTGCGTCCATCATTTCGATGGTTCCCTTAAGAAAACTGTTGTTATGGCTTAATTATGTCAGGTTAAAGAAACAATGCAGTGAACACAGAGTGTTTAGTTTTTATTTGTTACGGACTTGTGTTATCCGACGCTCGAACATTTGCCGTATTAAAGAAAGCCGGCAGCCGGTGATTTAACCGCACTTGTGGGTCAGGTTCCGGACATTTCTCTGATGAACTTGGGACGAGCTGGTGCGTCGCTGACAGTATATCGAAATTTTATAGACCCAGGA
This sequence comes from Ignelater luminosus, assembly GCA_011009095.1. Classification (NCBI taxonomy): domain Eukaryota; kingdom Metazoa; phylum Arthropoda; class Insecta; order Coleoptera; family Elateridae; genus Ignelater; species Ignelater luminosus. The sequence goes on from VTPC01089970.1 coordinate 369,922, forward strand.
AGGAATAGTATGTAAGAAATATCTTATGGTTATTGTAACATGTATATTTCATAGAGATAAGGTTAAAGTTCTTTTAGACAGATTTATCTAAAATCTTTTTTGTTTTAAATTCACGTTAATCTTTATATTCAATCAATCTGTAATTTGAACGTTCACAGGGAATAGTGATAGTTGGTTTTAATGGTATATTTTGCGGTCTGTACTTTGAAATACTTTAAAAGTATGTAACAGGCCAGTGCTCAAAGGTATGCACAAGTCCCGTCTAGACCAATGGTAGATGTTAAATCCCGTAGCTCATGCCGCAGATAAGGTGGATTCTCAAATAAACTTGGCTAATCTCTCACAAAGAGAAGCTCACCGTTTTCCAAAACTCTTATTAAACTAATAGATGGTCGTAAAAGAGGGCGCCTGCCTGTATATAGGCCTCTTACGAAACCTCACCTCGTGGAAGCTCTATTAAAACTCGCTAAGAAGTTTCACCAATGAGACTCAATACACAAAATAAACACTGTATAAGCACTTGATTTGTCTTACTTAATTTTGCTAAGGAAGTCCTCTGAAGACTTCCTTTTTTTAAAACGATACAAGAGAGAAATGCCAATTCAATATTTACTTCTCTCTCGAGCAAAGATATCTAGTCTATAATTGAAATTTGGAATATACACTACGTGCTTTTTGATAGCCAAAAGAACAAAATAATGAAATTAAGCTGCTTCGCCTGGACCGGAGATCCACTTACAAAAACAAAACTACAAGAAGTCGACCTTACTTACATTTATTAAAACAATAATGATAATAAAAAAAATGAGTCAAACACACACAAACAAAAATACAAAAACAATAACAAAATAACACTACAAAAGAATATCAATAAGAGGCATAAATTAATTTCTGTTTGGAGAACAGAGTCCATAAAATAATAAAAAAACAGAAACAAACTATAAGAAAAACAAATTATTACAATAAACAAAGCGAAATGATTCTGTTACGTTAAAATTTTTAAAATAGAACACAAAAGATTAAAATTCAAATATTAATTAACCCGACTTAGGTAAACTTGACCATAAATTGTTAAATATTGACAACTGAACTTTACATTTAAGAACAGATTGCTAAGTTAGTAATTTTGTTGCAACAATTTATCAAACATCAGCTAAAATTACCTGGGAACGTTCCTGTTACAAATTAGTTAAAAAGTTACTTGTAAAAATTATGATTCAATAAAACAATCGAAAACTGATCCTGTCTAAGCAAAGTTTTCGTATAAAATATTTCATAAAGTTCGACGTTCTCCTAGTCTTTAAACATTAAAATTCGTATAATAAAACATAGCAGGTTTTCTTTCTTACTCATACAGGAATTCTTTCTTCCAGAAGGTATGTGCAGACCTCTGTTTTCCGACGAAAGGCAGCCAGATCCAATAATTGAGAAAACTTTAATTTCGAAGAACAACCACTTATTTTACGTTAATCGCAAAAAAAAACATAAGAACAAAATCCAGGCGTTTACACACAATTTTATAAACGAAAATCACTGAGTCTCAAGCACTATTAAATTTTACGGGGCTTCCAAAATGTAGTATACACACAGATGCTACACCAACGGGGCCAAAATGATTGCGTTCCTACCCTCTACAATTTCTGCTTCCTGGAGGACACCAGCGTAATTATATTTGGGTTATTCCCCACGATAACGAAATTTATAAGCCTTACTGTTGGCAAACAAACCACTTTCTTCCGCGACTATTGCGCGTCTCTGACACGAAGAAATTACGATTTTTCCAGTCCGATCTCTGTTTTCTAAGAGGATCGCTTCACTTAATTTGGTTTGAATCCAATTAGGGGATGTAGAGGTAAACGTCGAAAATTACCACACGTTGGTTCAAGTCAACAACTATTCACGTAATGCCTAAACTCTGCGTTTTTTGTTACGCAGTTCGTACTTACGGAAGTGGGGTTAAAAAGTCGGATATACACCGTAACAGATTAAGACATTAATACTCTTTATGCGACAATGGAAAATTTTACTTGTAGATTCGCTAGTTTAAATTTGACTTCCCCGAGACTGTGTGACTGCAATATTGCAACTAATGATTCTGGGCATTTGATATTGGAAATCAACGAAAAACACGTCTACTGGAGTCTAGGTGTCGAGACCACAAAAATATTAATTCTTTAAATTAACATTATAACAAACATTCGTTTAATGAAACAATTTAAATATTGCGCGTCAAGAAAACAAATATCCGAACGAAATTGAAAAACAGGGGCGGATATAGTGCGAATTTTAAAATAACATTACAAGTAATCATTTGTTCATTTATTTTAACTTGGAAGAATTAAAATTATAGCGATTTATATTTTGTAATCAAAATTCATCCTTTATCATTTGACGTTTAATAATTCTTTTGTTTGCTACATAATTTAAGAAACCTTTATGTTCATTGTTTATTAAGTTGATTTTATCCCCTTCTGGGAACAATATCTTAAAGCACAATCTCTTTTGTTATATTTTGTTGTGTTTTTACGGTAAGTTACTAACACCTTTATTCATTTATTTCAAACATATTTTATTTTTTGCTTCTAAGTATAATAAATTATAGTAAAGTTCAGTTTTGTTGATTTATTGCAAGATAGAGTGTAAAAGGGTTCATTACATATAAAACTGTGTTGTGTTGTTTGATAATGTAAGCTGTCAGAAGAATGATTCTATTTAACTTATATCGTTTTGGTAAGTAAAAGGAAACATTAATTTGACTCCATTGATAAAATTTTAAGGATTTAAGGTAAAGAATTGAAAGCATTAAGTTTTGCTGCAAAATTATCTTTTATATAGTAAAGTGTTCATTGCAAATGTTTCATAAAGATATCTGTATACCGGGTGATATTTTATAGAGCCACTTGTATACAGGGTGTTGTCTCGTAAGGGACCCATATACAGCGTGTTAGTTTTCGAGAAGCTGCGTGGGCTGGCTGTGGGCTCCCTATGACCCAGCTTTTGGCGCCCTTAATTTTTGACATCTTTTGAACTCGTTAAGAGTTTTTGGTTATGTAAGCTTTTTTTTCTTTTGGGTTAAGGTAAGTTTAGCTAGGACCACCCCGTCTTCGACTTGAGCTATGGGCTTGAATATCTTCCGTCATCCGTAACGGGCCTTAGGCCTTTTTTTCAACTTTTTCCCGTTACAAGTTGTCTACAACAGGACTTCCCATCATTATGTACCACCTATCACTACCAATAAAGTAAAAATTTCTTCTTTTATATTTTGCGTGTTTCGAAAATTGTTTTTTCAAGTTTTGTAGCGATATAGCTACTCCAATTTAATACCATGTAATATATTTCTGAGACCAGGGCTGGTTGTATTCCAACAGGATATTCCAAATGTTTAAATTTAATTTCAGTTCCAATTTCTATTCCCCATAGCTATTCTGGGTTTTGGATGTTTTTGTTTCTACTCTAACAATTCAACTGCCTGTGTAAGCTTGTATACCATGGACTACATTTTTTCTAAAATTAAATTTTGTTTGTTTAAAATGTCGTACAACTTGAGTACAAGGAGAAAATAGGTTCGTATGTTGTATCATAAGGAACACATTCCTGCGGCTTAGAAAGCACCTCGTCTTCATTCTTATCGAATCTACTGCAACTATTCGGCTGGAGTTTACAACATTCATCTTCCATTTCACATGTTGCCATATCCATTGGTAATGGTTTTTCCATTCTGCATTGTTTCACAATCTTCAGTGAAAATCTTATAGCATTCAATGATTAGTCTGTAACTCGTGCATTGACATAAGTATCTTTAAAATGCAATTTCTAAGTTTGTTATTGTAGTTTGAAACATGACAACCACATCGAGATTCGTAAACTTTGACCATTCGTTCTTGAACTAGATGGAGCTTTGGTTTGGTTGATCTCATACGTTGTATGGTTGTTACTGAAAGATCGTGCATGGCACATACTAGGGTTAAGTTAGCGTTTAGCGTTTGAAGCTAAATGACACAATTAAAGTTGCTTTTGAAAGTGGAAAATCCACCAGAAAACAAAACCTTTCTGTTGTTTTTTCGCTGTTATATTCAAACACAAATACAGCAAGAATCTTTTAATGATAAAAATAGTTTAGTACATTATTTTAAAAACGGTAACCATAATAAGTAAAAATGAGGTATAAACATATAAGAATTTACAAACAAAATCAGCTAAAAATATCTAAGTTGTCTTTCTCATGCTTTACAAGTACTACTGTGTTACGTTACAATACAATCTACGTTTGCCTACTCGTTTTCTCTACTTCAATTATTCTTTCTATTAACATCATCTTTGGGTAGTGAGACACATGTTCTATTCCAAGTTGTCGTGCTAGAGATCTTAAGGTACTTTCCGGCAGCTTCATTAATTCATTTTTTCTTGCAGAATCATCGTTCTTACTACTTTCGCCATGTCGTCGACTACTTCCTTGATCGTCTCCTTCACCATTTCCGCGTTCACGCCTTTCACCTCTACGAGCAAACATGATAAAAACTAGGAATTGATGCTATTTATTATGGAATACTATTATTATTTTAGGTAGTTTGAGTTGCTCTAAGTATATTTTTTTAATCTGAAAAGAAGAAACAATTTTTTTTAGTTGTTTTGTTATAAGAAAATGCTGTTCTTTATGTGCAAATTGTTGGAACACACTGTATTTTTGCAGTTTTGAGATTTTAGAACAATGTAAGCATAATTTCTTTCTTTGACAGTTGCTAACAGAAACTTGAAGAAATTGAGAATTAACAAAACCTAAACGTTAATTTAACAAATTAAGTGAATACCAATTAACTTACTTTAATGCCTTGTATATTAACAAATTTTCTAGGAAACTTTTAAAAATTACAATTACTAAAAACAAAACATTTTTACAAATATTTCAGTAAACACATCACAATTCTAAAGACGTTCACAGAATAATAAATATTGCAAACAACATTTTTATATTTAACAAGTGTTTTATTCAGAATGATATTATTTTGTGTATGCTTATCAATATTTTCAATGCAGATTTTTTGAAAATTCTTTTCGAATTTACTTTTAATCTTTTATACACCATCTTCTAAAAACGTAAAATAAAAATTTACTTTTTAAATCTGCATGTCGAGTTATAGGTTCAAAAGCTCGAGCACTTCCCAGTAATGTATTAAAGTGACTCAAAACAAACCCATTGTAATACACAATACAATTATTAAAAGAAATTATAGTATAGTTTCTTATATTTTATTTTCAACTATAATTTATTTATCTCTTCTTTTTTTAACTACTCAAAATAGCCTTTTAACATAATTTACTATAACTCTGTCAATCTCCTGACCATTGGATTGATCTCAGTCATAAGTATAATATGATAATTCATGACTATAAATCATAACATAAGGTATACACGAATATCATAAATATTAAATAAGATTCAGAAATTCTAAAGAAAACTTGTCGAAAACCAAAAGAAACCCATAAAATGGCATAATCATAATTAATACTTAAGATCATAAAACATTACATATAAATGTAACTCAGTAATTGCGAGTTCATAAAGTACTGGAATATTTGAGGTAAGGTAATTCAAAAGAAATTTGCCAGTTGCAAGCCCTCAATATCATTTATCACATACCCATCTTTATCTAAAACTTTTTTCACCACATACGGATTCCTATACCCAGCAGAGCGAAAAGGCCGTAATTCAAAAAATAAACAAACTAAGCTTAAGGGTATCGCTACATTCTTTACACTGAAATTTGCTTGTATGTCAAGGAAGAAATCTCAAAACCATGATTTTCAGAGTAAGAGGATTTTTGCTTGACAGTGCAGTCTACCTTGGAATAAGTTTCTTGTTCTTACCTGATGTAACATCTGGGTTAACTACTATAACATAATCTACATTATAACGGTCGTATATTGCTGAACTTTTCTTATATTCTGCGCAGCTTTCTCTGGAATAAAATCTAAATTTCTATTCCTATTTTTCTCTTTAATTTCTAAAAATGTTTTTGTTATCTTCAACTAATTCCATTTGATGATGTCGGTGATTTGGTTGGATTTCAACGGCTATAGACGCTGCAGGGGTGACCGCAGGACATTACACCAAGGATCATCGGGTATTGTCAGCTAAGCTGGAAATATATAAATAGCTATTGCATCCTTTATGCGGTGGCACTGTTTAAACAGAACCTGATGGATCTAGACTGAAGAGTCGAAAACCACTCCTCAAACCTCAAGGTGCTAGGCGTTCGGTGTATGATATAAGGGTAAAAGTGTCATTAACAGCTACTCGGAGATGTATGGTGACTTCTTTGAGTATTTAGCCTTAGACTTTTATCCCTCTCGTGGATACATTATATGAGTGAATGAAATAAAAATCTTTTACCTTTACACATGTCTTTATCCTTAGACGACCAAAAAGTAGTGTCTATGTATACTGCGGAACTGGTTGTAGACGAGATGTTTGCAAACATCCTGGAACAAAGACCAGCTTCAGCTGAAGAATCTGCTTCTATTGAAATCAACAGCGGGAACCTATTGATGACCTCAGAAAAGAAGATGTGCAAAGCGCAGAAGATAGCTGCCAGGACGTAGATGATAGAGAGACCATCACCCAAATGTCAGCAACCAACTGCGATGGATCAAGCGCTTGCGCATGAAAACCTCCTCCGACACAAGTCCAACTGTGGAGAGATCAAGGAAGTTAAAACAGCACACCAGTAAACAGTAGACTGTGTCTTATACTAAAGCTACCGAAGACCCCTTGACAACTCTGAGCCAGAAACAAGCAGACCTGGTTCAGAACTAAATACTGGAATAGTTGGATGCTGCTCCTGAGGGCGTATCGCTTTCACAGTCTTTCAGTGCCAAATTCGCAGCAGGAATTCCTGGATAGACTGCGCAAATGAAGTGACCAAGGACTGGTTAAAGACGACAGACCTGAAAATGAAATCTCTCTGGAAGGAATCGAGTTTGATTCTGGTCAACTAGAAGGACCTTCCAAAGAGACTAAAAGTGTTGATGTGGTTCCCAGATGCATCAGCAACAATAAAGATGGCCAAGAGTAGGTTGAGAAACAGAACCCTAGACTGCTCACCACAGATTGGCATTTCATGAGCCGAAGAGAAGGCCATAAGAACTAGATTTTGACGTTTACTATTGATTAGAAATCGTTCGAGGTTTTCGAAAGACTGAATTTGAGACCTTCTGAGGTTAGAAGGAATGATGTTTTAGAACCTGAAAGTCGAGAAAACGACTGAAGGCGTGGGTAGTCTAGATAAACTTGCATAATATCAGAGCAGCGACCTCAGTGTTCTGCAAGGTGATGATAAAAGCTGTTACATTGCCTTCATCCAGGAACCTTGCACCCTCAAATGAAAGGTCAGTGGTCTCGGTGAGGTAGATAGTGAACTCTCGTAGTACATGTATACTTTAAATAAGGGAATTAACGTGTCGATGCTAACAGACCTACACCTGGCAACCGCTACATTTGAAACAGTGGATGGAGAAGGGCTGAGGAGTCTCACGATTAGATAAACCTACATCATAGTGGAACAGCGACCTCAGTGCTCTGCAAGGTAATGAAGTAAGGCTGTTACATTGCCTTCATGCAGAAACCTTGCGGCTTGGAAGGGAAGTTAAGTGATCTCGGTGAGGTGGATACTTTAAATAAGGGAATTAAAGTGTTAGCGCTAACAGACCTCTGCTCTAGAAACCTGGCAGCTGCTGCATTTGAAACAATAGATGGAGAAGGGCTGAGGAATCTTACAATTAGGTCAGCCTACTTTCCATTATTATAATACTTAAATATTCTCCACCAAAGGTAGCGAGATGCAGGGGTGATGAAATGCATTTGTTCTCGGATGCAATGCTAACACACACCATGTGACATCGGGAAGTACCAACGTCAGTGAAAGGTGGGTCTCTATTTGAGTTTATTATGGCAAGCACTTTTGACATAATAAACACTGGAAGCAGACCTATTTTTGTTACGTGCAGTAGACAGGAAGTTATTGACATTAGACTAGCCACTAACTATGTTAGGCGCTTTATTGAAAACTGGGGAATGTCTGATGAGGACAGTTCTATGGATCACAGACATATCTGCTTTGACACTACAAAACTTCAAAAAGAAAGAGCTGTATCTCGTAACCCTAGAAAAACTGATTGTGTTTCAAGACCTTTCAGATCTAAATCAGAATTTTCAGTGAGTGAACGTCAACATTAAGGATAGGTATGAGCTCGAAGTTGCCGTAGAGTATCTAGAGGAGACCATAATGATAGCCTCAAGCAGAAAAGGATACAACCATTACAGTTTGATGGAATGATGACCTTTCCAAAAAGAGAAACACAGTACGCAAGCTATCCAATAGGGCGAAAACGACAGGAATATGAAATGAGTACAGAAAACCACTAACTGCTTATAACAAGGCCATTAAGAAGACTTAAAGAGATACATGGAGGAGGCATTGTGGCACACGTGTTAGACTTCAACGGATAAAAGAAAATCGCAAAGGCATTAGAACTGTAAAAGTTACAGGTGGTTATACAAAAACAGAGAGCAAAACAATGGTGCAGTTGTTAAGGGTCTACTTTTCTAGGGTAACAATGAAAACTGGGGCAGTACAAGTCTGACAGAAACTTCAAATAGGGCCGAAATGGATTGGACAGTTGAAAGTAGTGTAGTCTCCTATGACAAGATCAAATGCTGTAACTTCTGACCTGTCGAAGATAAATTAGTAAGTATACATATTTCTAAAGAAAATGTAATGCTCTACAACTTCCTGTCTGACGATTTTTTCTAAAACATAAGGCTGAGGAGTTAGAAGGACAACTTCGACGAAAAATGTGAAGCAAGAAAAGTTTTTCAAAAATTATCGATTTACGTTGGCGAATATTTTGGAAACTATAACACATAGGAAGAAAATGAATATAAACATTCTTGTAGGAAATGTAATTATTCTGTATTTTGTAAGGAATACTTTTTACCGTACGACTTACTATGGTATTTCCGAGTTATAAGGGAAAAACCGACAAAAGAGACCTTCCCCCCCTAAAGCGGCAGGGCTAGGGACGGGAAGTTTTAGTATCTTTGCCTCCTTACTATCCACAACATATTCCTTAAGAGAAGAATTCTTTTACAACCCCCTTTTGGGCATTCATTGATTTTTCCTGAGAAATCACGAAATGTATCCAAAAGCTTCAAATTGCCGTAACCTCTGACCTGCAAAAGATAAATTAGTAACTATTACATATTTCTAAAGGAGACCGAATGCTCTACAACTTTCTATCTGACGACTTTTCTGTAAAACATAAGGCTGAGGAGATAGAAGGACAAGTTTGACAAAGAATGTGAGGCAAAAAAAAGTTTTTCAAAAATTATCGATCTTCGCTGGCGAGTATCTCGGAAACTATAACACATAGGAAGAAAATGAATATAAACATTCTTGTAGGAAATGTAATTATTTTGTATTTTGTAAGGAATACTTTTTACCGTACGACGCGACGCACCGTTTCCGAGTTATAAGCAAGAAACCGAAAAGAGGGACTTTTCCACCCCTTCCCCCCTGAAGCGGCAGGGCTAGAGGCGGGGACTTTTAGTATCTTTGCCTCCTAACTACCCCCAACGCATTCCTCGAGAAAAATTCTTCCCCTTTTCATGTCCTCTACAATCCGCTTTTGGGCATTCATTGAGTGGACTATCTTTTATTAATCAAACTGAACTCAAATTCTCTAATTATTTTTCTATTGTCTCTATTTATTTGTTTTCCCTCACTCTAGATCTGTCTTTCAAAATCACAAACGCTAACAACTCTATAACACGCATCCCTGAAGGTCCTCATTATGGACTAATCGATTTGTACTGTCGAGTCCGTCGGTGCAAGAACTAGACTTTTACGTTAGTTTTTAAGTCTACAGAAGCTATTTCTTCTGGAGAGTTTGACACATATTTTGTGTCTTCTAGACAATTTACTCTAATGGACTTGGCCGGTTCTTGCATTGACGTCTTCAATTACTACTTCTTTATGGAAAAGCAGTTGTTTTTCGCCTTTTTCTTCAAACCTATCTGTCACGGCCAACTGTTCAATTTTGAGTTCTTTCATCTTGGGAAAAGGGTTACCTCAACATTTAAAAATAAATTTAAAGTTATTTAATTAAATGCACGTATTTAAAACATCTTTTTTATTTTAATGTTCTCTCAGTGATTCCAGTGAGATGTAGTAAAATTTCATAATTGTGCAGTCCTGTTTACATTTACTTTTATGTAAAAAATAAGGTACACCTGACTTTTATTGGGTTTTCACAATGTTCTATAAACTAATTAGTACAATATTATTTTGAACAATAACGTGTAATAACATACTTTTATTCTACTGATTTGAAAGCTAAAAACTAAGGGACAATATTCCAAGGTACAAAGCTTCCAGGTGCAGCTTCAGCCAACTGCAAAATAAAAGAAAAATGTTATGTTATACTATGGGCATACTAAACAACATTTTTAAACTTAACAATTAATCACACACATGTCTTCAGTGAGATACATTACTCTTACCTTGGCAGTTAAATGATCGTGACAAGCCATGCGAATCTTTGCGCACGTAACGGGTGCAAATAATTTAAAATCTGTAGGTGACACACCGGCATCAGTTCTAGCAGCCTTAACTGCTTCTCTTACAGCAAATAAAACTGAACTGGCCAGAAACAAAGGTGGTTCTCCAATTCCCTGGAACAGATATTTTACTGTCATTACTTAACTTTCCTTTTTCTTTAATTATACCTTGGATGAATAAACTGCTCTCGGATTGGGTGCCCCTTTTAAAAAAGAAACGTTGAATTCTAGCGGTATGTTATTAAATCCAGGTAATTTATAAGCACCAGGCCCACGAGTATAAATAGTTCCATCAGGTCCATATAGCAATTCTTCCAACATATACATTCCGTAACCTTGCATGAAAGCTCCTTCGATTTGCCCAACATCAATGGCAGGGTTCATACTTTCACCTAAACCAATCAAGAACCCAATATTATAGCAGTAAATTGCACCTGTTGACTATTAACCCACCTACATCCATTACAATATCGGTTCTCAAAACCTGATGGTCTCCAGTCAAACAATCGATTTCAACTTCACTGCAAGCTACTCCACACGTATAATATAAATAGACATCACCACTGTTTGTTTTCCAGTCGTAACCGCTGCATGGACTCTTATAAAACCCAGTAGTTGACAGGCTAACTCGATCAAAATATGCTGCAGATATCCATTCTTCCCATTTCCCTTTTGGATTTACCTTTTTATATGGTTCTAATCTTTGATTGATAATTTCGCAGGCGTTCTATTAAAAACAATTATTAAATGATTACGATTACTAAAAAAAGGTAATTTAGCCTTACCATCACAGCCATTCCATTGATATCTGACGAAAAACTCGCAGCCGTAGGTGAGGTATTTGGTACTTTGTCAGTAGACGTCTCACTAATATAAATTTTAGATATTGGAATTCCCAGTACTGTACTAGCAATCTGCAACATCTTGGTATGCAATCCTTGCCCCATTTCAGCACCCCCATGAGTTAAAAGAACGGATCCATCGGTATATATATGTATCAAAGCACCAGCTTGATTTAAATGTATACGACTAAAACCTATACCATATTTAGTAGGTACTATACTGATACCCCTCTTCTTCCAACGATTTTCTCTAGAAACAATAAGAAGAAATAGGTTTTTATTCTCAAATAGTTGGTGTTAAAACAATTACCTATTGTACTTGTCGACTTCTTTTTGTCTTGTATAAAAATTAGAAGAAACCATACATTCATCCCAGCATCTTTCAATTGGACAGTATTCTAACTTTTGATTATAATGGGTAATATCACCATCTCGATATAAATTTAAACGACAAACATCAACAATATCTTTATTAAGATATTCGGCTATTCTTCGCACCATGAATTCAGAAGCTAACATTGATTGAGGTGCCCCGAAACCTCTCATAGCCACATTAGAAGGTAAATTTGTTTTGCACACATACCCAACCACTCGTACATTTGGGATTTTGTAGGTATTTTCAAAATGGAAAACAGCACGCTCCATTACCTGTCAGATATGGTATTAAAAAGTTAAAAAAAAGCATTATAATTCAATAATGAAGAGTTCTTACAAATTCAGACAGATCGTTTGCATATCCCCCATTATTATACAGATAGGTTTCGCATCCCAAGATTCTCCCATCATCATTAAATGCAGCTTTGTATTTTACGTAGAAAGGATGCCTTCCACCTGTCATCAGAATATCTTCGTCCCTATCCAACATACATCTTATAGGACGTTTCAAGCGAGAAGCTGCTAGTGCTGCTGGTATTGCAACTATTGCTGACCTATGTTCTTTTCCACCGAAGCCTCCACCAATTCGTTTTACTTTAGTAATTACTCGATTTTGAGGTATATTTAGTGCGTGGCTAATCAATTTCTGTAACGATCAAAATATTGTGAGCATCAAATAAGAGATACCGGTTAAGAAGCAAGTGTTTAAATAAAGAGATATGTAATAAAAGAGAACAGGTAAGTAAACAGCATCAATTACTTTTAAATTAGAAACTGTAACAAGAAAACAAGAAATGATAAATGTTGGATGCATAAAATTACTAATATACTCGAAATTATCTAAATAACCGTGTTGCGGTACTTACGCTCATAGATGTTGGATATTGTGTAGAACAAAACACTTCCAATTCATCATCTTCATTTTTAGGAACAACCAGAACACATTGCGTCTCTAAATAGAAATGCTCTTGAGCCCCATTTCTGCTTTCACCTTCTACAATATGCGGCGCTGTCTCAAACACCTTATCAACATCTCCCTTTTCTATTACTTTTGGATTGTTAAATCCTGTAAAGTAAGACTTGTGATTTATAGCATCATCTATACTTATAATAAAAGGCTGTAACTCTTCATAAGTAACTTTAACTGTACGAGCTGCCTTTTGTGCTTTTGCTTGATCATCAGCTATTACAACACCTAATATTTGTCCTTGAGAGGTAACTGTCTTTGCAACAAATACTACTTCATCGTCGGTCTTTCCTATTTTATTTCTATCTTCCGGGAGATCTTTAGCAGAAAAGAATGCGTGAACACCTTCCATTTGTAATGCCTCAGAAGGATCAATCGAAAGAATGTTAGCATGTGCTTTCGCACTAAGTACGAATCCCATATATAGTTCATTGATCATAGGTGGTATATCATCACAATAAACTGCCTCGCCAGTGGCTTGTTTGAAAGCTGACGCATGCAGAATTGGTTGACCAATCGTATTTATCTTTTCTTGGGTAGGTAAGACCTGGAAATATTGAGAACTTTTGGGGATTTTATCTAAAAATCCTGTAATTGCGCTTAGGTCTTTCTCTTCTATTTTAATTTCTGGCAAAGTCCGTTGCAATTCTTCTGAAATAGCCAAGAAGGCCCTGAAGAAAAAGCTGAGTGTTAACGCTCGTCGGAATTGAATCATTCCTCCAGGAGCAGAAGGAGGCAAGGGTAGATCTTCTATTATACTTTTATAGGCAAGGTCTAAAGTCTCACGATTCCAAGGTTTGCCAGTTAAGAGTTTACTGGTTTTGGGAGCGGTTACTGTGGTAGGTGCCATTCCACCAAAGGCAAGATGGATACTTTTTATAATGTCGCTATGGTTTTCAAACTCGACGTTAACTGCAGAATTAACTATGGCAGTATCATCGTCTCGTCTTCGAGCTTGCTTGTAAGCATAAAAGTATTGATTTTCTTTTGTGAATGGAATAGTGATTGATATTAAAACTTCGTCTTTATTAACAATATTCTGACGATAACCCGTGAAAAAGTTTGCATTCATTATAACCTTTCTGCATCCATTTCTTTTACTTTGTAGTTCTAGTTCTGTTTTAGAAGCAACGAATATTTGATTTAAGTCGGAAATAGGGCTTCCCGTCATTACGTTGCCTCCTATCGCTGCTACATTTCTTATTTGCCTTCCCGCAAACCAGTGGAGCATCTGTACTGTAGCAGTAAATATTCTCGTTTTATATTTTGGTTGTATAGAAATCTGTTCTCTCAAGAAATCTTCTACATTTTGTAGCGATAGAGCGGCTCCAATTTTAATTCCGTGTTCTGATAGCACAACATCGGTCATTTCTGATACCAAAGTAGGCTGTATTCTAATAGGATATTCTAAATGTTTAAATTTAACTTCAACTCCAATTTCTGTGTTTCCCACAACTATTTTGGCATCTGGATGTTTTTGTTTCAACTCTAGCAACTCATCTAGTTGTGTAGGCCTATACCATTTGACATATTTTCCTTTAAAAACCAAATTCTGCTTGTCTAGTGTGTCATACAGCTTCAGCTCAGGGGGAAAGATAGGTTCCTGCGTTGGATCATTAGGAACAAACTCGCGAGGCTTGAAAAGCGCTTCGTCTTCATTCTTATCGTATTCTTTGCAACCATTTTGCAGTTTGCAACATTTATCTCCCATTCCACAAGCTACGCCATTTCCATTTGCGAGAGCTGTTGCATTCTGCATTATTTCCCAATCTACAGTAAAAGTCTTGTAGCCTTCGATTATCGGTCTATAACCTGTGCATCGACATAGATTCCCTTGAAAAGCAATCTCTAAGTCTTTCATTGTTGGTTTGGGATGATTTCGCAAGAGAGTATACATAGACATGACAATACCGGGAGTACAAAAACCGCATTGAGATCCGTGAGCTTTAGCCATTCGTTCTTGAACTGGATGGAGTTTCGTTTTAGTTGATCCGATACCTTCGACGGTCGTCACTGAAAGACCGTGCATGGCACATACTGGGGCTAGGCAAGCATTTATGGCAAAATGACTGCTTTGGTTAAGAAAAGTAGATGATAGTCACAAGCAAGGTAGTTTCTCAAAGGATACTTTACTTTTTGCAACTTTCGGTCATATTTGGAAATCATAACTGTGCAGGCACCGCAACCTCCTTCTGCGCATCCCAATTTGGTACCACATAGTAATACTGGGATTTGTTAAAGAAAAAAACAAATGTAACAAATTATTTTTATTAGTTATCTCTAGAAGCTTATCAAAGGATACGTTTGTTTCGCAGATAGTAGAGAAGGGTCCATTCTGGATTGGGATGTTTTTCAACAACCTGATAAAATACAAACCTTAATTCTTAAAGAAGACTTTGATTAAATGAGAAACCTTTAGACTTCATTAAGTTTTGATAACGAAATTTTAATACTTGAAATTTTATCTTGCATACTTGAGGTAAGGTCAAATATAAGTGGATATACATATTTTCCAATTTTACTTAATTTGATACCCCATACTTAGTAACGCAACTATTGTCAACTCATGTGGAAAATAAACAGACCACAAAATATTTTTGTTTTTCGTTGTTTTATCATTTTTTTCAATTTGTAAATCTAACATTGCGATAAAAGACAGCAGTAGGGAGCGTATAAAAAATCAGCATATGGTAACTTTGAGTAAACAGTATATAATCTTTAAAGTAAATTCATTTAAGAAAGTAAACTTAATGTTCATTATTTTTGCTTAGATGAACGCCAAAATTTCGCATTATTTTATCTAAGCTTTACATTGGCCTACATACGATTTATTTTCCTAAATGAGACAGAACAATTAGGTTATCCATATTCCTATTATAGATGTTTAGGAAAATTTTGTTAATGGAGTAACAGATGTTTAATAATGCGACGATGTGCTGCACTTTGACATTGACATAGTAATTTGGTTCGTGCCGTTTTTTTTTGAAAATAATTGCAGAGAGAAATTTTGTGTAGGTCGAGTATTAAGAAATGACTGGAATGAAATTAATATTTCTATTGTAGTAAATGCAAGGGAGCATAAAGTATTTATGAAAATATAGGTTTACAACCGAATTTCTTTCTAGTTTGTAGCATTATATTAGAGAATTGCAGTTTGAAAAAATAAAAAATTAATATAAATGATGTTTTGCAATTAACTCTCATATTAATTACAAACCACACATTTAGTTAATGTGAAGGTTAATAAAATAACAGCTTACCTTTTTTCCATTAACGAAGAATATTAGACTTGTTTGCTTATTTTCCAACATTTTCTGACAAAATTGTGAACATTTAAGTTCCCAAAAAATTGCAAACAACCACTTGACTATATCACTTTTTATGATAAGCTTACAAGTATTTTTTTATTATTTATTTGAAACGTTTCCTTAGGTGACACGTGATTTACACGCTGATTGGTTACATTAAGAATCCCTAAATAATATGAAAATTCTTAACGTTGTTTAAGAGTTTAGGACATGATAGGGCTTTCTGCCTCTGTTTTTTGCCCACTTGGGCAGTTATGAAATAGATATAGTATATTTTATTCTTTCTATTGCACTTATTTGATTATGAACTAGTCTAGCAAAATAACAGGTTAGAATTACAAACAATACTAATTTTTGCAAGACGCCAATATGATGATGTTTTTCATTGGAACAAGTGGTCAGCATTTCGGCTTGCTTAACTATAATAAAATAAATTCCATTATTTTGGTGCTCATACTAGACACGTACAACTCTAAACGGATGAAAGAAAGCAAATATAAAAAAGACTCATTCATTTTAGCTTTCAGACAATATCATTCAGATAGGATTCACAAAATAATAAGAATTAAAAAAAAAATTATACAGTGTGTCCACATTTCGATGTTCACCATTGGAATCTCGGAAATTGTAAGAGATACGAAGTCGGTTAAATTAGAAAAGTTTTGGCTATTTTAGAGATCAGTTTTAGAGAATTTACTCCGAAAAACAAAAAAATTATTTTCGCAATTGTCTTTTGTTTTACTTCCAATTTTTTTCTAATAGAACACCTACTTGATTTTCATATTACTGAACTGCACGCCTTAAATGCTTTTCAGTGATACATGGTTTGACATAGCTATTCTTTTGTTTTACCGAGTTATGAAGTGAAAATCATTTTTCAGCATAGTGTGCAATGACATCTAACACACAAAGTCGTGGAATTTTATCAAAGAAATTCATTTGTTATGCAAAGATTGCTAAAGCAAAATAAATACACTTTTATGGGGCATTAGCTGCTTATTTGAGGCTATCTGTGAATGCTCATTAAAGTATCTTAAAAGCATCTTTTTTGTTTTAGCAATCTTTACATAACAAATGTAATTTATTTGACAAAAATCAATGATTTTCATATGTTTAATGCCATGGCAAATTAAGTGAGAAATGCTTTTTATTAAAAAAAATAATAAAAGAATCTCGTTTTTAGCAAATATCTAGTAAGCCGTGAACTTTTTTGAAAAAACAAAAGCATAACTAAACTGATCTCCAAAATAGCCAAAACTTTTCTAATTTAACCGACTTCGTATCTCTTACAATTTCCGAGATCCCAATAGTGAGTATCGAAATGTGGACAAACTGGATGTAAGTCCACACTAAAAAAAAAGGTGTAAAAAGATGAACACTTTTGATTTTCAGTGTATATTTTGAAAAAGTATTATGTATGTATAAGGCAACTGTAAAAGTTAAAAGAATTACCTGCATGCCTATAAGAATAAATCAGAATAGTTTCCAACTATATACAGCGCGAAAACTACTTATGGAATAAAATCAGAAATTTCAAAACAAATGATATTTTTGAAAAACGCTAAAACACGTTAATTTTAATTTTATACTTTGCTGTTTTTAAGGTGCTGTGCTTGTTTGTGACGTCATCCCCTTTCCAGCTATGACGTCATATGGAGTTTTTTAAAGTAGAATGTTATATTTTTCGTTTCATTTTTGGGTAGTACCTTTAAAGACCTTTTTAACAAACCCATACTTGTCAGGCCTATTTTCAATAGTTTTTGAGTTATGGAGTTTTTTTAATTAGAATGCTATATATATATATATATATATATATTTTATTTTTTGGGTAGTGAACAGTGATCTTGATTACACAGAAACCAAAAACTGGTTTTGAAATTATTGATTCCATAAGTAGTTTTCGCACTGTATTTAAATGAAATCAAGAAAAATTAAAGTTTCTATTACAATATTTAACTTGGCACAGAACAAATTAAAACATTTATATTATACACTCTGTAAGTCTTGTCGTTTCTTGCTTACTTCGACTACGAATTAATATTTTAATTAAATTAATAAGCATAATAAAGGGATTTGAAAAAATCATGGCTGCAATGCTAGGATACAAATGTGTGAAACACTCGTTAAGGGTTGCAGTCCTTTGCAGGGGTAACAGAATCTTGAAAGTTAGCAATTAGAGCTAGGATATTTACCCATCATAAAACTTAGACGACCCTTTTGAGCGAGTTAGCAGTTCGGGTGCACCGACAATTCTATCTATTTGTTGAATATCCTTAATTTTTACATGGTTTAAGTCTAAATTAATTTCAGAATTAGTAATCTGCTCTAATTGGATATTCCCTTGAAGTTCTGGTAATAGCCATAACGAATGTGAGTTGTTATTCCATTTACCAAAATAAGTATTATTATTTATTTTAACATTACAAAGATCAAAATATAGTTCCCTATTAACTTTACAGAATCTGTTAATTCACATTGTAATTTTATTAATGTTTCTTTCTTTAGTAATAACAATAAGTAATTATCGTATACCTCTTCAACAACGTTGTCATTTTGTCGGAAAAGGGTATATTTGCAAAAATCATTGTTATTATATGTAAAAAGATTAATGATACATACGTCATACAATTGATTTCTATTTTCTTTTACAAAAAATACATTGCCAATCTTTATATCTAACTTATCATTAAAATAGTAATGGTTTGGATCTTTCCATAATAGGTACGAGTATTTAGGTAATATAGCTAAATTTTGTTCATTAGGTCCTGGAAGTTGATGGTGACATATCATGTAAGATGATGTAATTTATGAACTCTTTCGAGTATAATGGACCCCAAAATCTGCATTCTTTAGTAGCAGTGAACTGTACAAGCTTGGTTAGGGTTGACACCACCCTTATTAAAAGTATTGCAATAAGAGTCTAGTACAATTAAATTATTGTCTTTTAATTTTTGCATTAAATCTAAACTACGAAGTGCATACTGCTTAACATACTAGTGATTAAAACTATCACCGAGTAAACCCTTTAGTATAAAAGTGTTAAATTCATTGATAAGTCGAAAAGTACTAAGTGGTTAAGTTCATTAAGGAGGTACAGGTCCTTAGTAAAAATAATAAAAACATCATGAAATTTTGAGAATCAATAAAAATATTTATAATATTTGTTGTCTGAAAATTTTAGCGACCTAGGGTTCATAGCTTTTTATAAAAAAATGTTAAAAATAGCCAATTTAACATTATAACAGCATATCAGACCCTCGCGTACCTATATATCAATACTGTTAGCTATGAAAAAATGGTGACATTGCTCTGAAAAACTACATGTGCATAAAAAAAATTTTTTCGAAATTATTGAGAAACAAAATTGTCAAGGGTTCTTATTTATAAAAATAATTAACTTTAAAAAACACTAATTTTTAAAAAGCAGTCAGCCATAGTTAATGTGGGTTATGTTGCCGGCAACGGCGCAACGGCGGATTGAGAGGGAAATTCAAAATTCAAGATCGTATTTTAAAAAATAAATGTTAAAGTTTTTAAAAAACTTTTATTATATATTATAAGACATAACAAAATTAAATAATAATTCGTTTACCTTTCCAAAAATAACGTTTTTTTCTTTGTTCATTTTTTATTGCTTTCAAGAATCTTGTTAAATAAATTTCACCTCTGCTTTATTTGTAAACATACACACTTACGAATCACCAATATAATACCGTGGACGCATTCGCAAACACGGTTAAAGTTGCTATGCTGCCGAACTTTTTATTATTTTTTAAAAAATATTTAATAAAAAATTAATTATTTCATGTAAATTTAATAGTAATTATGAATCATTTTGTAATGATTTGATAATTACATACATAAAAGAATAATTTCAACATGCCAAGAGTCATTTAATCACAAGTTGAAATATTAATTTTTAAAAGTACAATCCAGAAAAAAGTTTAATTCTTTCCATAGTGCATACTAATTACTGATACCTACCACGGAATAAACTTTTTAAATTGACTGTACGTCCTGTACCTCCTTAACTTCATCGTGCGCGTGCATCTGTGAATCCACACTCATTTAAACTAAATCAATCAAAGAGTACAGAGCCTCTAATTAAAAAAGCTGCCCTGGTGGAGAAACAACCCTTCTTTTGAACGTTGGTCCAGCAGGAATCCAACAATATAATAATTCATCAAATATAAATTTAGAAGTATAAAGTTGTTGATTACGAACATCTTGCTAAAATGTATGAGCCAATTTATCGTTTTATTTTGGAAATTTTCAAAATGATTCATTATTAATCCAGTTCTCTCATCTAAAACATTTAAATTATCAATAAACTGTTGATCGTGTTAAATTACCTTGTCTTGGTTTTTCTCTAATTTATTTATTGTTACTTGATATCTTAAAACATCATTTGCGTCTAGATTTCCAGTTAGAAATTTAATTGCGGAACCAACACCATCGAAAAGACTTCCTTTTTGTCTTTTATTGAAGTGATGAGTTGGAATGAAATTACCCAGTCTATTTTTTATTTCTTTAAACTTCCGTTGATTAATAGTTAGGGTGACGTTATGATGTTTTAAACCAAATGAAGTTATTGTTTCTGGGAGTGAATTATAAGTGTCTATTAATATGAAATAAATGTTAAGATGTGAATGTATGAGCATAAGAGTAGAAGGTTTCTTTAATTCTACTTCTTCTAATTTCAAATGCCAAAAGTCCATTTTTGTTGTTCAAATCGATTAATTTATAGCTGTTACAAATTGTAAATGTACTTCAATATAATGAACTGTATAATTGAATAGAAAAATACTCGTGAATTGTAAATGTAAAAGGCGTTTATTTAAATGTGAATTGTTCACACGTCTGAGCGTGCCTGTATTCGACGGCTGTCGCTGTAGAAGAGGCAGAGGGTTGCTATTACATTTCTTGCGCACCCTTTACTTGTATGTTCGGCCGTCTTCGACAATCATCGTAAATCAATACAAATGTAATATTCTCTTAACAATAGCTGTGAGCAAGTACAAAGAGGAGAGGAATGAGGAAGAGTGTTTTAATTTTCATCATTAATGTACTTTCTTATTTTCAAATCTTTTTGTTTCCTGTGTTTGAATTTTGGTTGGTTTTTTGATTGATTATGTTTAAATTTTTGATAAACTTTACCATGACTGGGAATGTTAGGAACCTTTTTATTTTGATTTAATTTATCAATTAATTTTGTTTTTTGGTCTAATTGTTTTTCATAGATTTGTCTATAAAGGATATTTGTTATTTCGTGATGATTCTTAACGTAACCCTGCATGAGTTCCTGTTCTGGATTTCTTTCAAAGCGATCTATATTTGAAAAGTGTTCAAATAAGAGGTTACGAGGTTTTTGATTTGTGTTAGAGTGGAGGGTGTCATTATAGGCTAGTGTTATGAGGGGATAATATTTTAAGATGGATTGATTCTTATATTTCTTTTGCAATAATCGATTATATTCGTGAATCGTAGAATGTACTAGTTCTACAGGGGAATTACCTGGTGACGAATATGGGGTAGTAAAGTGAGCTTGAGTATGGTAATTTTGGATAAATTCTTTGAAGAGTGTGTTATTAAATTGATTATCAGCAACGAATAAGTCGGGTAAAGTGTATTGTGCTATAAATTTTGTTAACTCCTCCAGCATGGTTGTTATATCTTTAACAGTCAACGGCTACATAAATAAAAATTTAGAAAATTTGTAAATTAACGTTAGAAAATCTTGTCTGCTAAGAGTTAGTATATCTATATGTATAATTTCGAAAGGTTTCGTCAGGGTATCTGTCAATGAGAGTAGAGGATTTGGAGGATGCCTTTCATATTTTGAATTTTGACAAAGTTTACAGTTATTTACATACCTATTAATTTTCTCAAGCACTTGTGGAAAATAGTACTTTGCCAAAAGTGATTTATATGTAACATCGATTCCTCTATGATTCGTCTTTCCTTTATGATACATTCGAATGGATTCAAATTGTGCGTCTTAATCTGAAATGTTTTCTAATAGTTGTGTATATAGAATTACATTCAGACTTCGAAACTGTTGTACGACTAAGGACAATTTTTCTGTAATTTTGTCGATTTTAGAGTATATTTTAATAGGTTGACCCGGTTTGCAAAAGTTCTTTAGGTAATCATAAATGCTATGAAGTAAATTTTGGTTATTTAATGCGAATGTTTTGCTAATAATATTTCGATGAGGGATTTCTTGTTTTATAACTTTACAAAATTCGCCTTTTTCTAATGGCATCGGTATAAGTATGTTTTGTTTAGAGAATTTATTTATTGGGCATTCGGAAATTATTACATTAGAGCCGATTTGTTTGTGCTGTGTTTGACTTGAAACAGAGTCTTGAAATGTTTCTAAATTGACATCTGTGTGTTGGTCATCATGGAAGTTATGGTTTCTATTGCGTTCAGTGATTCTGGGATAAACATTCTAGAAAGCCGTTTGCGCTTTTATTTAATTTTCCTTTTTTATGCAAGATATTGTAAGTATACTCTTCCAATTTTAACCTCCAGCGCACTAACTTAAAATTAGGTTCTTTTAGATTAAAAAGCCATAACAGAGGTTTATGATCAGTGATTATATTAAATTTTCGTCCGAAAACGTATGGCCTAAAATGTTGAACTGCCCAGACAACAGCTAAACGTTCTTTCTCTATTGTGCTATAGTTTAATTCAGTGTTGTTTAAAGTTCTGCTCGCGAAGACTATCGGCGTGTCTTGACCTATTGTGCCCTGTGAAAGAACTGCACCTAGAGCGTATTTGCTTGTATCTACTGTGGTATGAAAGATTTTATCGAAATCCGGATATTGTAGGATAGGAAAATTTGTAGTACAATTTTTTAAGTTTTCAAATGAATTTAGAAATGTCAAATTATGTTCTATTTTAATTTCGATAGTAGCCTGTTATGCCTAGGAATGATTTAATTTGTGTTGTATTAGTTGGTGTTAAGAGAATATTACATTTATATTGATTTACGATCCTTCGAGCCGGATAGCAGCATTTACCAGCGTTTACAAGTATTACATACAATTTTTATATACATTTAACACTTTCAATTGTGCACGTGGCTGATTTTTGCGTTTACAAGTATTACATACAATTTTATATACATTTAATACTTTCAATTGCGCACGTGGCTGATTTTTGCGTTTACAAGTATTACATACAGTTTTATATACATTTAATACTTTCAATTGTGCACGTGGCTGATTTTTGCGTTTACAACTATTACATACAATTTTTTATACATTTAATACTTTCAATTGTGCACGTGGCTGATTTTTGCGTTTACAAGTATTACATACAATTTTTATATACATTTAACACTTTCAATTGTGCACGTGGCTGATTTTTGCGTTTACAATTATTACATACTACTTTTTATACACATTTAATATTTTCGATTGTGCACGTGACTGTTGGTAAAAAATGACAGAAGTAACGGAAACAACACAATTAAACCGTAAAAGAGGTACAATTAAACGTAAATTAAAGCACATTGTTAAATTTCTAGAACCATTAATTGAAACATTTGAGAAAAGGCAGAAATTTCTCAAAAATCTATTAGTGAATTAGAGGTTAAGGGTGACAGTATGGTCAGTATATACAATGAGTTTGAAGAAGTTCAGACAGAAATAGAATCTAAATGTGACGAGTCGTTACTGGAAGAGCAATATTTGGAAAGGGACAATTTTAGTACGTTATATACGTCGACTTTAGCCAGTATAAATTTAATTTTAAAAACAACTTGCAGTAAAAACGAAGCAAGTGCTAATCAGGCCATTTAATGGAATCAATCAATTCAACCGGTTCAAAATATAAAATTACCCATTATCGATTTGCCAAAATATAATGGTAATTATACAAAGTGGTTAGAGTATAAAGATACATTTGAGTCGTTAATCCATTTAAATAACTCCATTAATGCCATTCAAAAATATCATTACTTAAGGGCGTCACTAGAAGGGGAAGCAAAAAGGGTCATTGAATCTTTAGAATTTTCAGATAATAATTATAGTGTACCGTGGGACTGCTGTGTGAACGTTTCAATAATTCGAAGCTTTTAGTGCATAATCATATCAAATCAATTTTCGAATTAGAACCAATAGTTAAGGAAAATGCCATGGCTATAAGAAATTTAAGTGACAATATCCAAAAACATTTACGTGCACTAGAAACGTTAAAACAGCCCACTAAACACTGGGATTTGTTAATCATTTACATTATTACCTCAAAATTAGATAAATCAATGGTTCATGAATGGGAGAAACATAAGATTGACTCAGAGTTTCCAACGCTAGATGATATGAAACAATTCTTAAGATCTAGGGCGGATTTATTAGAGACATTAGAACGTAACCATTCGATTAAGCCTCAACAACAATTTAGGGGAAAGCAATTAGTTGTAAAACACGTGTCACTAGTGTCTTCAAATATAGAACGTAATTTTTGCAAGGGCGATCACCCAATTTATAAGTGTAGTGAGTTCTTGAAGTTAGATGCAGGTGCGCGGACAATTAAAGTCAAAGCCTTAAAGCTTTGTTTTAGCTGTCTCTGCACTAATCATGTAGCTAGGAATTGCAAAGCTGGTTCTTGTAAAATCTGCAATAAAAGACACAATTCTTTATTACATTTGGATGCAGATCAATCGAGTAGTAATCTTTTAATTTCCAATGAAGCGTCGCAAGTTGCACTTTCCTCGTATAGTTTTATGCCGTATGTGTTATTATCTACTGCAGTAGTATCGGTTTATAATGAACAGATGGAATTATGCAATGCGAGAGGTCTTTTAGATAGTGGTTCGCAATCGAACTTTATTTTATCGGATTTATAAATAAAACTTAAATTGAAACAAGAACCAGCAAATATATCGATAGTGGGAGTAAATTCAGTCAGCTCAAACCTAACCTCAAAATGTAACATAACTATTAGATCGCGTTACAACAATTTTAGCGTAACGGTAACCTGCTTCATTTTACCAAAGGTTACCGAGATGTTACCTTCATGCATTTTTGATGTCAGTGAGTGGAATATTCCAAGCAATGTAAAGTTAGCAGATCCAAGTTTTAATAAATCAGGTAGTATCGATTTACTAATAGGGGGAGCACATTTTTGGGATTTAATTCGAAAGGAAAGAATTCAATTGCAAAGATCATTACCAGTTTTACAGAATTCAGTATTTGCGTGGCTAATTGCTGGGGCAATAAATGAACCCACGGAAAAGGCAGTTTGTTGTTTTTCAAAAAGTAACGAGGTTAAGGAGTTTGATTTAACAAAATTTTGGGTTGTGGAAGAATGTGAAGAACATGCAATTTTATCTAGTAATGATCAAGCATGCGAAAAGTATTTCGCGAAGAACACGTTAAAAGATTGTGAAGGACGGTTCAACGTCCGCATTTCATTAAAAAAATTCACCCGCTAACCTAGGCGATTCGAAAAGAGTAGCAACAAAACAATTATTACAGCTAGAGAACAAACTCAATTCTAATCCTTCATTTCAAGACCAGTATACTGATTTTATACCTGAATATTTAAAATTAGGTCACATGTCGTTGTCGCATCAATTTAGTAACAATAGTCTTAACTTTATTCTTCCGCATCATGGAGTATTCAAGCAAGACAGTTTATCTACTAAATTGAAGGTGGTTTTTGATGGTTCATGCAGCACAGACTCAGGTTGCTCTTTGAATGATATTCAGTATTCTGGTCCCGCAATTTAGAATGATATTTTCGAAATCTTATTACGTTTTAGGCAATAGCAATTGTAGCAGACATAGCTAAGATGTATCGACAGTACTTAATTCATCCGGAAGATCGGTATCTTCAAAATATTTTGTGGAGCGATTTTCAAATAGTCTTACATTGGATCGAAACTGAACCTAAATTATTGCAAACATTTGTAGCAAATAGAATCTCTGAAATTCAATTAATTTTGCAAGTAAATCAGTGGCATTACATTAATACTAAAGAAAATCCAGCAGATATTGGGTCTCGGAAAGTATATCCTGATAAACTTGTAACTTTACAATTATGGTGGCTCGGCCCACCATGGCTTTCAGAAAGTAGTATCGATTTTCCAGAGCAATTACCTCCATGCAATTGTGTGCAAGTACCGGAAATGCGAGTCTTGGTAAACACATGTACAGATACCATAAGGAATTTTCACTTTGAGTCATTCTCCAATTTAACTAAATTAAAAAATGTCATGGTATACTGCTTAAGATTTATTACAAATTCTAGGAAAACCAAAGCAGACAGAGTATACGGGGCTTTGACAGCAGTTGAATTAAAACGTAGTATGAACCGTTTAGTTAAGTTGGCGCAAGCTGACACATTTGCAAATGAAATAAAATCATTAACATGTAATCACGTTTTTAATAAAAAACATAATTTAATGGGATTGACGCCCTTCATCGATGCTGAAGGTTTATTAAGGGTTGGAGGTAGATTGAAACATTCGCAATTACCCTTTCTAGCGAAGCATCCTCTATTGTTGTGCGGTAAGCATTATCTTACCAAACTTATTTTCACATACGAGCACAAGGTTTTACTGCATGCAGGACCGCAATTGCTGTTAGCCACTGTTCGGAAAAGGTATTGGCCTACAAGTGGTATGTGTGCTGCCAAACGGGTAGTGAGGAATTGCATTGATTGTTTTAGAATCAAACCTAAACCGCTTATTCCATCCATGGCAGACCTTCCAGAACATAGGGTAACAGCAATGCATCCCTTTTATGTATCTGGGGTTGATTGTGCGGGTCCTTTCTCTTTAAGAGATCGCAAGGATGGTGGATGTAAAC
>VTPC01089970.1:397251-421877 GCA_011009095.1 Ignelater luminosus
GCTACTTCAACAATTACACCAAAGTTTTTGGAACCGTTGGTCGAAAGAATATCTGTCTCAACTACAACAACATAAGAAATGGAAGACAGATACATCACCGATTAAGGAAGGGACATTGGTGGTAATAAAACACGATAATCTGCCGCTAATCAACTGGGTCCTGGGCAGAGTAGTGAAAGTGCATCCCGGCGAAGACGGTGTAGTGCGTGTAGTAACCATGAAAACAACAAAAGGACTGCTCAGAAGACCTACTGCAAAAATATGCCCCTTACCACTGCATCCTAATGGACAATGATATAATGTAAATCTTTCAAACTGACTATATGTCATTGTTATGTTTATTTTGTTTATCTTGTATTATGTATTTGTTTGTTTAGTTTTTCTTTTCTTTTTGTTTTACCATGTACAACGATATAATTTGTGTGTTTTTGTTTATTGTTATTATTCATCTAAGTAAGTTGAACAGTGTTCAACGGGGGGAGTATGTTAAGAGAATATTACATTTGTATTGATTTACGATGATTGTCGAGGACGGCCGAACATACAAGTAAAGGGTGCGCAAGAAATGTAATAGCAACCCTCTGCCTCTTCTACAGCGACAGCCGTCGAATACAGACACGCTCAGACGTGACAACAATTCACATTTTAAATAAACGCCTTTTACATTTACAATTCAGGAGTATTTTTATTCAATTATACAGTTCATTATATTGAAGTACATTTACAGTTTGCAACAGTTGGAATTTTGAAATTTTTTATCACATCAATTTTTGATGGGTTTGGCTTAATACCTTCTGAACTTACGATGTGTCCTAAGAATTTCGTCTCTTTTTTTAGAAACTCGAATTTATCAAGTTGAATTTCTAGATTCGCATCTTTCAATCATTTAAATACTCTTCGTACGTTTTCTAAATGTTCTGCTAATCCTTTACCACAGATGATGATGTCATCCGTGTAAACTAAACAAACTTTTCCTAGAAGACCATTAAGGACGTTATTAATCAACCGTTGAAAAGTCGCGGGCGCGTTTTTTAAACCAAATGGCATGCGAGTATACTCGAAATGACCATGATCTGTGGAGAAAGCGATTTTAACAATTGAATCCGGATGCATTTCTATTTGATGGAAGCTCGAAGAAAAATCTAGCGTTGTGAAATAATCTGATCGTCCTAACTTTTCTAGAATTTCCTCAATATTTGGAATCGAATATCGGTCATCTATAGTTTTTTTGTTGATTTTTCGAAAGTCAACAACCATTCGCCATTTTTGTTTTCCGGGCGCGTCTGCCTTTTTCGGGACAATCCAAATAGGTGAATTTCACGGAGAATCGTTTGGTCGAATAATACCACATTCTTCAAGTAATTTTTGAATTTGATTGTTAACTTCGGACATATGTATTTCTGGGAATCTATATGATCTAGTGCATATTGGGATATGGTCAATTGTTCTAATTTCGTGTTCAACTTTAATTGTGAAAGTGAATTTATCTTTATGAAAGATGGAGTTAAATTCTTTTAAAATTTTGAATAAATTATTTTTTTTCTTCATTTAAACCTTCTGATCTAATATCCGTATGAACGTTAAACTTGGAATTATTGCAAACATGTATTTGACTAGGGTTTTCTAATAACTTTTTACCAGGAAAATTGCTAGGGATATGAAATGATTTAATTTCGTTAGAATGATTTTGAACTTGAATTTCGCCAATTCTATTTTTGACTTCAATTAGTTCTGTGTTGATTTCAGTATGATTAACTTCATCTTTAATATTAGGGACATGATGTATACCATTACTTTTAAAATGAACTGGTATACGGGAGATAGACTTAGGGGGTAGTTCTACAAAAAATTGTTTTCTTTGAACCGGTTTGTGAAAATCTTAAACGAATGAAAGGAAATTGTAATCGACTATTTAATAGCTGAATATCGCCTTGTAACTGTCCTATTGTATCCATACCTATAATTCCGTCAAAGAAATTATGGCATTTAAATATTTTAAAAAGCAGGGGTGTCGCACAATCAAAACATTCAAATAGTGGAAGGTGAACTGCTTGTGTTATGCTAGTTTGGCCTATTGCTGTTTTAATTTGAGCATTGGGATTGACGGTTTGAATAGCGTTCTCCGCCAAATGAAAATGTGGAACAAAGAGAGCCTGTTAAGGATGGCATGCTCTACCCATAGAGATTTTTTATCTAGTGATTTGTAGGGTATTTTCTAATTGTTATGCTGGTGATCTGAAAAATTAATCACATGAACGTGATACCGATTTGTTTATTCACAGGTTAATTCCTCGTGTGAGCGCTTGTAAGTGGATGACGTTAGGTGTTTTATTTTCGATTTTTCTGTTCTTTGTTTTTCTTTATACTATTAGGTTTTATCTTTATTAGCGTAGTTCTTTATATTGTAGGTTTTTAATCTTTACCACTTTCGTGTTGCAGGTTAGGTTTCTTTTTAGGCTTTATTTAACTTTTTTTCCCTTTATATCAGTAAGCTTCTATGTACATACTTTTAAGAATTAGATTTTTAGTAGTTGGATAAGTTTGTATAAATTTTAAATTAAATTTCTGTTTTCATTGCATTAAATTCTGATAGTTTTATAAATTGCATTTTATCTTGGATTAGGTTTTTATTTTCCTATTGTATAGTGTTTGGTTTAGGGCGTTTAGGGCTGGTAAATTATTCATTTTTTGAATTTGTTACCATCCACTTATTCATTGTGCGTTGTTACATTGTTCAGACAAGTTGAATAATATCACAGTTACTGTTGTTTTTGTATATTATTTTTATGTAATTGTGTGGAAAGGAAAATGTGCATCCATCTGTAATCGCCCGTAACAGTTACATTTGTAGCAAACATTTTTGGGATAACCAAGGACCAACTGCGGAATATCCAGATCGAATATCCTATCTATAAACTGTTTTCCACGAAGAAAAGTTTACTTATAATGATATCGGCCGTGAAGAACTAGTTGGTGAAGACAGCGATGAAGACTACAGAATCTTGTGTAATACATTAGAACACAGTAATTATAAAGATGCAGTAGAGCATAATTATGTAAAATCATTAAAAATTGATATGCAACATAAAAGCATACAGGTGCAGCCAATGCAGAAGCATCATCACAACAAATTGAGAGAACTGTAAAGCTTACCAACAGTATACTCAATTATGAGATTTTAAGTGCAAATGAAAAAAGATTTCAGTTTTTCACTGGTTTATCTCTTGACCAATTTACAATATTGTTTAATCTTTTGGACCCCAGCATAATGCAATCTTTAACATACCGCTTCAAAAGGAATAGCCCACAGCAAGGAATGAATCCAAGAATACATATAAAAGATAAATTATGCTTGACATTGATTCGTTTAAGAAGAGGGTATACGCATAAAGAATTAAGTATGTTATTCAATATTTCTGAAAGCTGGGTGAGTTCAATCGTGTACACTTGGATTCAATTCATGTATATGCAGACCATTGGCTTCAGACGAACACTGTTTGAAAATTTGCATTTTATTTCTCGAAGGGCTGTTCCAAAGTGTTTTAGGCACTTTGAAGGGTTAACACTTATATTAGATGCAACGGAGGTAAAGATCCAAATGCCCAGAAACTATCAACAACAACGAAATACTCACTCGACATACAACCATGCAAATACGATTAAATTTTTAGTTGGCATAAATGTTTACGGTGCAATTACCTATGTGAGTGAAGGTTTGGAAGGATTTATATCAAATAGACACATTTTTAAAGACTGCGATATAGCTAACTTTTTACACGTCAGTGATGTAATTATGGTGGATAGAGGATTTAACATTCATGACATTGCGGATGAATGAGGATTAAACTAATTATTTCTCTATTTTTAGGTGAACGAAATAAATTGACTCCACTAGAAGAGATCTTAACAAAAAACATTGCAAAAGCTCGTATTCACGTCGAGCGAGCTATTGAGAGGATAAAAAAGTTTCGCATTCTGAGTAAAGACATTTTGGTGCTACAGTTGCCAATTTTAAATGCGATGTTTCATGTGTTTGCATTTTTAGTTAATTTCCAAGAACAATTAGTAAAATAAAATAAACTAAGTGTAGTGATACAGTTGACAAGTGTGACTTTTTATTTTCATAAGTTAATTTTTAAGAATGACATGTACACTAAACTACACGCTATATCCTGTTATTTTGTAATGCTATTTTAATTAGTTGCAGATAATAAGTATTTAATGTAAAAAAACATACTAATATTCTACGCAATGGTTGTAGGAAACAAAAAGACAAAAAATAGATAAGTGAAACCTGCTTAATAGAAGCTCGGTTATAAGAATATCCCGCTTTAAGGAATAAAAATTCAAGGTCCCAAATCAGTGCCATTTAATCCTTAACAAACTTTATCGCTTAATAGAATATCGCATAATATAGAATAATATCGGATAATGTAATAATTTCAGCATGAGAATTAACAAAAATGTATCGGATAATGGAATAATCTAGAATAGTCGACAAATTATGGTTTATGACTGATGTCGCTTTCTTGAAAAGGAGCGTCATAAATCTATCAGTCTTTAATAATACTTACGTCAAACGTGGATGTTTGTTTCTTGTACCATTGTTAGATTTAGTTAAATTCCTGTTTAAGCCTTGTCTAGAATTCTTAATCTTTCTTAAAGTACTTTGTAGCATTTCAAGGCTTTCTGGGAATTTCTTTTACTTCTTCCTTTAAATTTGTTTTTATGTAGGTACCATAAATAAAAATTTTAACGGATATTGTTCACACAAACTAGTCACAAAACATGCCACTTTTAAAAAGTTTATTTAAGCATTGCTATAAGTACAGGGTTGTAAAGCTTTACCGTAGTTAGTTTTGCTTTAAGGCTCCGCTTCAGTTGCGTCATTGATTGACATAGTATTTAAATTCGTTTCTAACATTTTAAAAATTTTTGAGAACGCCTAAAGGTAGGCTACTCAATAAACGGTAATTTCTTAGGGCGCCGACTATGTTCTTCGAGAATCTAACCAAGTGGAAAGTACATAAACAAGGTTAGGGATTATTCTTGCATTTTCAGTTATGACTAAGATCTTTTGCTTTACACCTAAATAAAGATTTACAGGTAGAGACCAATTTCTTACCTATACCTTCATTCGACGCGCCCTGGTATGTTCGCAACGACCAGTTGCATGAGGACGCCGGGCTAGTCACTATAGCGGACTTCATTAAGGAGCCGCCGTGTTTCTAACACGGCAACGAAACTAACTCTCTTGCGGTAAAATTTGAGAACTTGAGATGACGGAGATAGAGACTTGTCTAGGTACTCCATATAGCCATGATGTTCATCGTTCATCGTTACCTATACCATGGCCACAGACAGTCGAGCTCCGTCAGTCGCAGCAGTCAGACGTGCTTTTCAGCGCTCTAACCACTCGATTAAAGAACTCACCATCACTCCATGATGGCTAAGCCAAACATGGATATTATCAACGATTTAATAGCCCGCTTCGGCCCTGAGGCCGCTGACCGCTATCTAACGAAGTACCCTGGCTATCGCTTAGAATTGAGAGAGGACGAAGGAGCCGCCGAAGAAGATGTGGAACGAAGTATGAGTTTGTTCAACGTCAATGCAGTCACGACTTCAGCCAAGGCTGCACCGGAAGAAGACCAACATCACTCTCCGGCACCGCAAGACAGCGCTGCGAATCCGAAGAAGCTCAACAGAAGGCAGAGGAAGCGAGCAAAAAAGAAGGCTACTAGGGAGCGCACTGTCGTTACCAACGCCAGCGTCCCCTCCCTAGCAGGTTGCACCCTCCACCTGCGACGTCGCCTCGGCTGACGCCGACGCGGCTGCCCCCGGGCAGTCACGCCATGTGTCAACCGACCGCGACCCAACACCACCCGCTTCGCCTGCGCCGTCCTACGCAGAAGTGCTCCAGCGACCGAGCAGCGCGATGTCGTGCGCCTCGGAGCACAGCATCAGTGACAACGACTCCGACAGCGACGACGGCTTCCAAACCGTCGACGGAAAAACGAAGAGAAGACACCGTGCCTCCCCTCAAGTCGAACCGCTTCCGGCCTCGACGGCAAATCACTTCTCCGCGTTAGGCGCGGAAAGCGACGCCGCACTGCGAGGAGGCCCTGTCGCTCGTCTCCAACGGGTACCCCCCATCGTCCTTCATTCAAAGGACAACTGGGTGGGTATATCGAAGGAATTTGCATAGCGCAACCTGGTCGTCAAGAAGGCCAAAAACCTTCGAGACGGCATAATGGTGGCACCGCAGACAGAGCGCGACTACAGGGGGATGAAGGAGGTCCTGGACGAGCTGCAGGCCTCATACCACGCCTACCAGATAACGGCCGAGAAGCCACTCAAAGTCGTGCTCCTGGGGATCCCGGAGCCTCTCAGCACAAAAGAAGTGCAGGAGGCCCTCTCTTGTAGAGGCCTCCCTGCCACGTCCGTCTACAGAATGCGTCGCGGCCCAGAACGCATCCCACTCCCGCTGGTCCTTGTCCTTTTGGACAAAAGTACCCCGGGAGCCAAGGATGTGTTCCAACTCAAGGAACTGATTGGCCCCAGAATAACAGTGGAGTCGCCAAGGAATAAAACCGCCGTAGGCCAGTGCCACCGATGCCAGAGGTTCGGGCACTCGCAGCGCTGCTGCATGTCCCAGCCTCGGTGCGTCAAATGCGCAGGGGCGCATCACACGGCCACCTGCGCCAAGACACGAGAAACGCCAGCCACCTGCGTCAACTGCGGAGGGCCGCATCCAGCGAACTAGAAGGGGTGCCCTAGGTATCCCCGAGTAGCTAGCTCGCGGCCCGTCGAGGCACCTACCATCACAGCCTCGAACCAGGATCACACACCAACGCGATCACCTCTGCCGCAGCCAGGGCGCGCAACCCCTGCAGCCCATAAAGACGCCGAACCAGCCGCATCAGCAACGCCCGCCGGCATTACAAGCTGGCTCAACCTCCTGATGGGCCTGGATTTCATCAAGCTCGCCGAAGCAGCCAGGACACTGGGAAGAAAACTCTGCGAGGCCTCCGACCTCGCGTCTATGCTGGCCGCCGCCGGCATTTTTATTCAAAATATCATGGCCACAATAAGGGCCTTAGAAACACGAAGTCCACCCTAGGGCCCGCTGCCTTGCGCAGTCTATAACGTTCAACACAGTCTATCACCCACACGACGAAGGATATATGAGACCATGTCTCGGTGATCCGAAGATCCGGCAGTTCAACGTTCAACGTTACCTATACCATTTGTCTATAGTTTCTCGTATTGCCTAATCTGTTCTAGTATACATATGCTAACAGTTTATGCTTTATATAAAATTAAGTGATTGTAAGTGATTTGTATCTTTAGCTTGTTATGTGGTATTCGTTTACAACAGCCAAAGCGCAGTAAGGTTCATTTTAAGAATCTATTAGTTTCACTAGACTTGTAGACTACTATTATTTTAAAAAGTAAATTCTAGTTAATTTACAAGAATTATCCTAAACGTTATTTAACAAAAGGAACTTCATACAAAAAATAATTTTATGTGCAGTGTTCGAAGAAAAAGTCGGAAAAGACTTATGAAGAAAATCGCACTTGAGAAGTTGAGGTAAATAAATCTAGACTCATTTTTATATTACCTAATAGTGTACGATGTAACGCTTGAGAAAAAACAGCTTCTTGTATTTTAAAAAACAATTACAGAATCAGGGGTAACAATAGTATTTTCTAGTTAGACGTCTAGTTTATTATTATTTTACAAAAGCGATCAAAAACTTCAAATTTTTATTTGTCTAAGGAAACTAACTTCCACTACAAATTTCAATCAAGTTTCCACACCAGAATCGGAACTAGATTGACAGTAGAAAAAGAAGTTGAAGCAAAAGTTTCACCTGCGCCCAAAATTAATGACCGACGAATAGTCGACATAAATGTTTCGTTTTCTACTCTAAAGTCTTTAAATCATTCTGGATTTGGCTGTAGCTTTTTTGACATAGACATTATTTTCGAAAAACGACTTGGTTTAAGAGTATTTTCAGCACCAAGTATAGGGTTTGTAATAAACAAAATACTTTTGCCACTGAAGGAGACGGTGGTGTCGATATTAATCATGCTGAAGTATGTGGCATTATAGCTATCGGTGCTGGTTACACACAGCTAAAAGAG
This sequence comes from Ignelater luminosus, assembly GCA_011009095.1. Lineage (NCBI taxonomy): Eukaryota > Metazoa > Arthropoda > Insecta > Coleoptera > Elateridae > Ignelater > Ignelater luminosus. The sequence continues at coordinate 405,403 of VTPC01089970.1, forward strand.
TTACGTTCTTCGTTGGATGTAGCAAGTATATCTTTTAATACATATTCTTCAAAAGAAAATATTGTACAAGAAGCAGTTAAAGAAAGTGCTTCAGAAGAAATAAGACTTGCCGGACAAGAAAAGGTACGTCTGGCTGAAAAAACAGGAGACGTCGACACCGATGGGATTCCAGTAATCAATGTCATTGTTGATGGAGCATGAAGTAAACGCTCCTATAAAATTAACTATAATGTCTTATCTGGAGTCGCTTGTATAGTAGGAGCACGCCCAAAGAAAATCTTGTCCCTAGGGATTAAAAATAAGTATTGTTCGATGTGTTAAAGATATAAATCCTAAAAAAACCTATTCCCGAACATAAGTGCTTTAAGAACTGGGACAGCACATCTACTACAATGGAATCCTCTATAATTGTAAAAGCTTTCAAAAAGTCAATTGAAATTCATGGCCTAATGTATGGAGAGATGATTGGAGACGGTGATGGTAGCATATATATAGAAAGATTTGTGATGCGAAACCATACCGGGCAAACTTTTTTATTGAGAAGATAGAGTGTAGGAATCATATCCTGCGCAATTATTGTAATAAAATTAAAGAACTAGCACGAAGCACAAAACTGCACATTGATGTAAGAACGTTTCTAAGAAACAATATTCTTAAATTTAGAACCGCTACAGAAAGCGCAGTAAAGCATTACATAGAAGAAGGTCTGCGTTTAGAAGAGAAAATAAAACTTTTGAAAGTAGATATACTGAATAGTCCCAAACATATACTAGGATAACATAATAACTATAAGCATTACTTTTGTAGGGGACCGAAACCAAACCAAAAGAAGATGTTTACTGTTTTAGAAGACAGCAGTGCATATGAGGAGTTTTGTAGGCATTTTTATCGTGTTGCTAGTCACGCTTCTAGTCTTTTACATAATGTAGATACAAACTACGCCGAAAATTTTAATTCTATTATTAACAAGTTGATAGGTGGTAAGCGAGTGAATTACTCTTTACGGGGTTTGTATGAAAGCAGATGTAATGCAGCCGTCATTAATTTTAACAAGAAAATATCATCTTTGGAAGCAGCACATTTTAAATCAGGGAAAGGAAAAGTTGGAAAATGCACCCAAAGATATTGTTACGTTTTGACAAAAACGTGTATTTATTTTTAATATTTATTTTTACTTAGTTTATTACAATTTATTTCCAGAATTTATTTACACTAAATTATTTATTTACACTAAATTATTTATTTATTTATGTACAGAAGAATTTATTTATCACTAATTAACATTTATTTCGTTCGTAACTACTAGCTGCTTGACTTTAGAACTCCTTCTGCTTGGTCAACGCCGCCTTATATTCGTTTCCGTGTGGTTCTTGATGAGACCAGAAAGTTCGCGTTCCTTCTGGAACATTCGACAGTGGAAGATTCTCGATAGTTCGAGATTTCTCCGGCACATTCGACCAGCTTGTTCGTGACTGTTCGGGACTTTTTCTAGAATATTCTAGGGGTGGCGCGTTACAATATTGTTTTTTTTTTGAAAAAAAAAGTGCAAAAGAAAAAACTAACCAAAAAAAGATCTTTTGCAATTGTTAGAGCCGATATGGATTATGGTTGTGAGATTGATGAATATGAATTAGATAAAAGTAAAAAAGAAATATCAACACTACAAGAAGAGTATATAAAGAAAGTTTCCAACATAGATATTATAAACATAGAAATTCTAACAAGAGGATAGAAAAGTAATCTAAACTGGTTTAGAGAAAGATCAGGCAGACTCACTGCCAGTTGCTTTGGCCAAGAATGCAAGATGAAACCATCTATCTCTACAGCAAACCTAGTTAAAAGTATATTGTATTTCAATCAAAATGTGAAATCTAAGTCATTAGAATACGGAGTGTTAATTGAAGATAATGCTATTTTAAAGTTTCAACAGCAGAAAAATGTAACTTACAAATTGTGGTTTATTTGTACATCCCGTCAAAAGATATTTAGCGGCTTCTCCTGATGATTTGATATCGAGTAATGTTATAGTAAAGATTAAATGCCCGTATGGTGCATGGGAAATGATCGTAGTGGAAACTATAGAAAAGAAAACTGTAGCGTACTGTACATTTTCTAAAGAGGATAATAGCGAAATACAGATTTACCTCAAGTCTAACCATATCTGTATGTATCAAGTGCAGGGTCAATTGCAGATTACGAAAAAAAGATAGTGCTATTTTATTGTTTATACGCAAAAAGATATGCAATGGGAAATAATAGAAAGAGACGACAAGTTTTGGGAAGGAAAATAAGTGCACAGTTAGAAAAAGTTTATTTTTCAGCTCTAATTCCAGAAATTCTTGATGCCACAGTCAAAAGAAACATGCTAGTTCGTGATATAAAATGTTACCGTTTACCGTTAGTAAAATTAATCAAGCGTTAAATATAGTAGCCACTGTAAAATTAAGATTACATAAGTAGTATGAAAACATCTATTATTTTAGGATACATCTGCATGAGTGGTAAATGGTAATGATAAATTTGAAACACATACAGTATATTGTCTTCCCAGAAAATTTTATAATGAAAAGTTTAGGGAGTGTTACTGCAACTGTTGAGTGATGAAGGTGTTGATGTGAAATCTAAAAAATATAAAGAACTATATAGCGAGGGCGGTTTATCCACTAGGACTATTTTACTATACAAAACCTGTAGTGTAGGATATGAAAATAAGTTGAATGCATCGTTTTTTTTTTGGAAAGTGAAAATTTTATTATTTTTGAAAAGTTTAAATTTCACGTCAGTCTTGGAATTAGTAACTTTACAAAGCTACTATAATAGTTGTATTGTACTGTCAATTGTGATTGCCAAAATGATAATGCTACATATTTTTTTGGTAAAATATATTGAATTTCTTAGAAATATAGTGTTTTAAATTTCCTTTTATGTATTTTCCAGGTATTCTTACGCAGGATGTTCAAGAACTTTCGGTATCAAGCTATACTATATAATACGCTATTATTGATCGGACGGATCTAAGTCTCGACATATAAATAAGTCTTTCTTCTCTGTAACACAGGCTTATAATGAAAATGATATCATTTCTGCTTCAATCAGAAATGCCATCAACCTTTTTATTTTAAATAGGATTTTTGAAATCTGCATCCAATTTAAAGATCAACGACGTAGGTTTTGCTCTAGGTTTCGACGCCGAATATATTCTTTTCCAAGTCACGACCCTACAACGTTGTTAGTAATTACTAAATTTTCCGGCATACGTAAATGAGTCATTCCTTCTTGTAAAAAAGCGATATCATTCCGATTAAACCGGAGAGATTATCAACTTCAACCGGAAGTTCTTGAAAAGTGCAGTAGATTTAAAATTCTACGTCGCTGGACCCTAAATCGGTTGTAAGTCTCAGATGTGTAAAAATATATACGATGTACTATTGAAATAATAAAATTGATTGCATCTTCGGTGTAACTGAAAGTGGTTTATCAGATAGATCCCATCATTATCAGTAGCGACGTTATAGCTCGGAACGACAGTCATTGAAAATCCTGTACATAAGGTAAATAGATCAGTAGAAGAATAATATTATATTTTAAAAAAGAATTCAAAGCAAAGGCTTTGAAAGCAGATTTAAAAACATTTCTCTGAATGTTCAGTATTCAATAACTGTTTCCTTACTAAAATATATTTTCAAGTTCACGAGACTGCTTTATATTTAACTCTTTCTCAAAATTGTACAAACCAAATTTAAACTAAACAAGAGCTTACATTTTGAATTGTTGTCAGAACACTAAAATCATAAATCCTTTAAATGTCTTATTTATGAAAGCTTGAAAAACATGTGACTGTAAGTACAATAAACTAGAAGTGAATAGAGACTTCTTTTAAAAGCATTTTACCGATTTTACTACCTGCTTTGCAGTAAGTATTCAGAATCGTACTTTTACTTTGAAAACTTTAAAACGGTACTTAGAAGCTGTAAGAAGTAGTGTTGGTTGCCTAAAATAATTATCTGTTAATTAGAATTTTAATCAATCTATTAATAATAAAGAAAGATCAGGTTACAAGCTCTACGAAATCGGTGCAGGTGTCTCTCAAGGGTATATAGTAATTGAGAAGATGCGCAGGACTATACTAGGTTAGTCGGACACTTCTTAGCTCAACTCTCAACGGACGGTTCTTCTGGACCGTTCGGCGCCGGACCCATTCTACAGATAGCGGTGACAATCGAATCCACAAGTAAAGGAAACAAGACGGAATGGTCAGAATAAAGGCACACTGAAATCTTTCGGGCTCACCAGGTACTTACCATCCTCGGAAAATGCTCTGGTACTGGTAGACTGGTTCGTACCATTCGCTGATGTGAATTGACTGTTTGACGGCCAAGCGCTTGCACTTATACCGGCCACTTTCCCATACTAACAAGTTTACGGAGGGGACCGACGTGCGGCTTTCGTTTTTTGTTGATCTTCAATACATAAATAATTACAATACAATACGGCAAATAAAAATAAACTAAAATATTTAACGGCAGGTATAATATTCGTAATTTAAGTCGCCATGCACTTACGTTATGTATTCTTTACTTTGTCTACGTACAATTCCTTGCAGTCTTGGCAGTTTATTTTGTATATTACTATTTATGATTTTGTCTTTAATTTAGAATATAAACGTTTCAACGTTTTTTTATTTGTGTGTGCAACTTTTATACCATGTGGCTCGAGGAGTTTTTCTATTTTGTCTAAAAGATTTTGTAGGTTAGGCAGCGCGACATAGTGATTAATTAACTTAATAAGTTAGGTAATTTTGCTTAAAATGTCTCGTTCTACGAATTACATTACTACATTTACTATCACGATAGACACAGGTGCTCTCACTGCTAGTCCGTCTTTTTGAATGAAAAGATTGTTTTCGAATTGGCAAATAGGCACTGGACATCTAGTGAAATCAGTATGTAGTTGGTGGGGATCTTTTGTTTTTGAATAAATATTCTAAAAGCTGGAAACGGAGTGTGCTTCTAAGGGAGGGAGTATACCAATGCGTGGCAAAGTGGTGAAAATTTACAGAACACTTCGTCAATGTAATTAATTGTCTTTTACTTTGATATATCAATGGCGTCTAGCAGAATGTAATTATGAAAACCAATTGCAGTAAACGAAATTACTTTTTCTATTCATCTGTAGTCGATGTGTAAAAAATATTTTTATTGAAACTGCTAACAGTGTGCAATTGGGTATAACCTAGGTGCAAGTTCGGTGTGAAAATTGAGTGTATTTCAGGTTCGAGTTGGTTGCATTTTAGGTGCAAATCAGGTTGAACATTCTTGCTGAAGGTGTAACATTTTATGTACTGACTTTTAACGCAGATAATTTTGTTAATAAATTTCAAAAGGCATTTTTGTTTTTAATTACTTTAACGCTATGTAAAAATTTAACTAAACTAACGAAAAGAGGGCTGTGTTTGCTAATAATGTCGTTTATTTATTTTTATTTAAAAAAATAAAATTGAGTCATCTATGCCTAGTATAAAATCTATAAAGTCTAAAGAATAATAGTTTCGTATACCTAAATATCTACCTTGTTATTGAATTATGAATTTTCCGTAAGTCTTAATTCTTCAGTTATAAAAAATATATGCAATTTATAAATAGTCATCACAAACATATTAAGATTAGGAAACAGGTTAGTAGAAACTATGTTCTAAATGTAAAACGACACAGACATAAAAGCAAAATAAATAACAAAAAAAAGTAAAACAGTTTCATGATTTTCGTTTAAGTGATACGTCACTTTTTCTAGGAGATGCTATAATTGCTCTTCTTGTTGATCTAGTAGATCTAGTTTTATTTCACCCGGTCTTGTTTCAGATAGGTCTGCTTGGTCTGGAGTTGTTCTTCCTGGTTCGGTTGCTCTCTTGTTCTCCTGCACTGAACGTTTTGGAGATGGTGATTGATCTTGTTGTACTTTAGATGACCTCTCTTTTTGTAATTCTTGACGTTCTGGTGGTTGCTGATTTTCTTGGGATTCACCTTCTTCTTGTAACTGAAGTTCTTTTCTTATAATTTCACTCACCAAGCGTATTTTTGTAGCATTGTGTAAATTCTCCAGTCCTAAATCCCTAGCCATGCGTTGCAGTACATTCCTCCGCATTCTGTTTAGGTTTATTCTTCTTTGTATAACACTCATTTTATAATGGTAGAAGATTCAAATCTATTGTTAAATACGTTTTTCTCTTGTATATAATTTACTATTTCCGTTGTTTGTGGTTTCTGAAACAAGAAAGGAAAAATTATGTTAATTTTGAAAAAAATAAGCAACGTCTTGCATCTGTGTTTTTTCTTTCTGTATTTTCTCATCGTTTCAGAGCTTACCAAAGCAGAGCAAATAATTTATTAGAAGATCAAGATATTGGATGATAAAAATCAAGTAAAATTTTAAGAATTTTTTTAAAGATATCTTCAAAATTGAAGATGATAATAAAATCTTGGTTGATGTTATTGACATAGAAACATGGCCACCAGCTCTTTAGTAGATTGTTGGTATTTCAGAAAGTAGCATAGCTGTTTTGAGCTTTAATTCTTATTTGGATTTAATAAAGAAAAGCGCGTTCCACATCTAGGAAGGTTTCAATGACGGAATGGCCAGGTATATAAATTACAAGGCGATTACTCTACTGGACAAAGCGTACAAAATCAACCACATTAATACAAAAGAAAAGCTAAGAGGAGCAACAGACAATAAAATTGGGCAATACTAATTTAGATTTACTAATGGGAAGTCGACAGTGACAAAGTAGGTGGAAACATCAACGAAAATAAGAAGACTCACAGCAATGGTAATGAACGAAACAAAAATCGACGTAAAAATAAACAGAAGAGAAACTGAAGAGTTCACAACAAATAGAGGAAGTGATATCAAGTTGGCAACGATATTCAATATGGTTCTCGAATACATTACAAGAAGGGTCAATAAATATACAATAAGAACACGAGGAAGACAGATAACAGCGTGTGCTGTTGACTTAGTAATCGTCTCGAAAAGACAAGAAATCATGGATTAAAAGAGATAATTGAAGAAACAAAGAAGATAATGAAAAAAATACTAAAAAAAAGCGTGAAATGGAAACTTAGAGTAGGGAGTCGCACGTTTGAAGAAATAGACAAATCTGAATACTTGGGGATTACGATAACAAACGATGGAAATAGAGTAATTAATAGAAAAACTAAAACTCTCAAAGAATTTATAAAACATTGGTAGGACCAACAATAATGTACGCAACCTAAACAATGATGCTGACAAAAAAAGGTGAAGAAAACCTAAGAGTAGCCAATAAAAGAACATTAAGAGCAATTCCGAGTCCAATCGGAATAACGTAAGGAGAATACAAAATAAGAACAAATAAACAAGTAAAACAAGAATATGAAAAAGACATATTTAATAAAATAAAACAGAAGAGAGCAAAATGGTTGGGGCATATATGGAAAGCAAGAGAAGACATACACATGGCAACGAAATGGAAACCAGAGGGAGAAAACAGAAAAGGAAGACTGAGATCCAATTAGCTAAAATAAATAAGAGATTATCTGAAAAACACACCGAAGAAGATATGTGAAAAAGTGGAATAAGAGACGAAAAATTAAGGCATTTAGAAAACTTCGGAGAAGCGCGAAAGCCCCAAGCGAGGTTTATTATTAAATTATTATTAGTATTCTGTACTCTGTACATTATGCCGGATTTAATTGAAACCAGCGAGTTGAGATTTCAATAAGTTTCCTTTCGAAACAGTAAAAAACCGGCAATATTACTAATTATTATTACCCAAGGCAGACTGAAACTTTAAGAGAGCTATTGCAACAAACAATTGAACAACAAATTGTTTGAGCACCTTGTATCTGTCACAAATAAGAAAATTAAAACTAAAGGCATTGCATTTTTAATGATGAAAATCGTGTAGGGTCTCGAAATTTATTTATTTATTTTTATTGCACATGGGAAGCAATAAACATCTTAAAAATCACAAGTGTAGCGTAAATTAAAAATTAATTTAGAATAGAAAACTGAAGTGATTTACTTTAGATGTATTTTACTTACCGTATAAAGGTCTACTTTCGTTTGTAACGTATTAATTTACACTAATAAAAAACTTTAAAAAACAAATATTAACACACGCACAAAAACATAAAAATAATACAAAACAAATAATGCTACAATACATATAATAATATAAAACTTCACTTAAAATTTTGGAGCATTTAAATAAATTGTAAAGAATTAAATATTTCTACGGCAATATGGATATACCTAGAAAGATAATTTTTTTCCATAAGTATTTTTATTTATATCAATCAGAAACGCCAGAAAATCAATCTTTATTGTATAAAATATCTACATTGTGTTTTGAGATGCTTCTTTTATTCATTAATCATTATGATCACTTAAAAAGTATTTAAAATATTTATAAATTGTCTAATATTCATTAGTTCGTCGAGGCATTATACTGTGTGTTTAATGAAACATGGAACACAGACTTTCTCTTATGTAACGAATGATTTCAGCTATCAACACAAGCCAATAAAATAAGTGCAGTCATAGATTGCTTACAAGTAGTTTTATTTATCTCTTGTTAAGATTTGTCAAAGAAAAAATGACGTTAATAAAACAAGAAAATGAAAGTAAAAAAAAGAAATCGACGGATAAGTGAAAGAAAAGATAAAATATGGTAGAAGAAGAATGCCAATGAAAATTTTATAAAGCAACTAATAGAGGTGGAAGTTCAAGTTAAGAACGCAATAGAAATTGGACTTGCAAAATAGAACTAATGAACCCCCAGGATAAACAAGATATAATCACATAAATTAAGACTTGATATCTATATAAATAGTGAAGTTACAAAAAACGAGATTTATATACAACAGAAAATAAATCAGATAACAAAAGTCCAGAAAACAAAACAAAAATTGACAAGAATAGCTACCAAGGGACTATCATAGACGGAATAGAGCTTAAATGAAACAAAAAAGAAAAAAAAACTAAAGACTGAACAAAAGACAAGAGACAGCAAACCCAAAACAGAAAAGAGTCTCTGAGTACGGCCAAGGCAAGGATAATGCTTAGCGAACGAGAAGTAACGAAAACAAAAATTACAATTTCAGGAAATAAATATAGAAAGATGCAAAAGCATTTAAGATGAAATGTGAAAAGCGTAACCAAAAAATAAGATGAACTTACAGAAGAACTAATAGAGCTAAAAATGGACTACACGATGTATGTAGGAATAACAGAAACGGAGAGGAAAGAAAAAATCTCAAAGCTACCCAATGAATACTAGATGAATTGGTCGGAAGTAAAGGAAGAAGAAAATGCAAGAGCTAGAGAGCAGTACTAATTAAAGACGATAAAGTAAAACGTAACAAACAAAATCTAATTAATGAGAGAATATTATGAATAAATTATAAAGATGAAAAAAAAGAAGAAACTACACTAATTGTGATGTTTGTGCCAAATAAATACCATAGAATAGAAGAACGTGAATTTATGAAAATTAGGTTTGAAATAGGTAGAGATTGCCTCAATCCATTTTGAATACGCATCAATTAAAATAAATATGTTTACTGCTGTACCTTTGTAATGAATTTGGGAGAGGTCTATGTGGACCCGTTGCCATCTGCGATAAGTGGGAGGCCAATAGACTGGAGTACTTTTACCACTGTTTGACTGGCTCTGACACGAAGAACATTTCTTAACTTGGTCTTCTATTTGATTATCCAATGTAGGACACCAAACAAAGGAGCGAGCCAGCGCCTTCATTCGGACTATACCCCGATGTCCTTGGTGAAGTAAATCTAAAACATGTTTCTGTAAAAAAAAAGGAAATTACAACTTTTTGTCCCCAAATAACACATTTTCCTTCACAGGTAAGTTCATTTTTTCGTATATATTTCTTTAAATTTTCATCAGATATTACCGAGGGCCAACCATCCCGAACATAAGCAAAAACTTGTTTTAGAACTACGTCTTTTTCCGTTTCTTGTTCTACATCTTGTATAGTAATCGGTTTTTCAATCTCTTGGGAATTTTGTAAGAAAAGCCGTAATTGGTGCCTTTATTGAGAAACAGTTACTTTCCAATTCCAGCTCAGTGTCATCTGGGAGTGGTAGACGGGATAAGGCGTCTGCGTTTGGAATGTCTGCTTCTTTCTTATACACTATCTGGTAGTCATACGCTGAAAGAAGAATCGCCCATCTTTGCAATCGTACTGCTGCCGTGACGGATACGTTTTTCTTCTCACCAAATATCATAGTACCGTAAGTGGAGAATGGTCTGTGAACAGTTCGAACCTTCGTCCAAACTTTACTTTACTTTTTCAATCCAAACACAATAGCAAGAACATCTCTCTCTCTCTCTATTTGTGCATAATTCTTCTCTGCCGAAGACAGAGTTTAACTAGCAAAACTAATGGGCTTTTTTTCCCCATTAATCACATGAGAGAGTACAGCCTTTACTCCATAACAACTTGAGTCGCATGTCAGCCTCAGCTTCTTGGTCAGAAGAGCAAATCCATGTTTTACTGTCCTTAAGGACATCTTTAAAGATGCTCTCACATTCCTTTAACCATTCCCATTGTTTACCTTTTTTTGTTAATTCATAGAGAGGAACTAATTTTCCTGATAAATTTCCCACAAAATGACAATAAAAATTTATTAACTCCAACTACGATTTTAATTCTGTTTTATTGGTGGGTCGCGTTGCAAATTTTATTGCTTTTAACAGTTCCTCATCTGAACGAATTCAATTTTTATCTATGATGTGACCCAAATATTTTAATTCTGGAACAAAAGAGTCACATTTATCAACATGAACTCTTATGTTGTGTTTTTGCAATCTTGCCAGGACTAACAAAGTTTTCTTAGGGCAATCTGCCCTCAATTTGCCTGCTATCAGAATATTATCTAGGTGACATGAAGTACCGTCCATGCCTATTAAAATTCTATCCGTTACTTTCTGATATCTTGGTGGCCCTGGAGCTATTCCAAACGCTAAACGTTGATATTGAAATAACCCTGCATGAGTGTTAATCTTTAACAGATGTTGGGACTCTTTATGGACAGGGAGCTGAAGATACGCCTCAGAAAGATCAAGGGAGGTAAATACCACTCTCCCTGCAAGAGAAGCGTATATATCCTTTGGATTAGAGAGTGGGTAGTGCTCCTTGCTTAAAAACCTGTTTATGGTTATCTTAAAATCCGCACAGATACGGATAAAGCCATCAGGCTTTAATACCACAACTACAGGCGAAGCCCATTCACTACTGATTACTGGTTTGTGCACCCCACTATTCACGAGTCTTTTCAATTCCTCCTCTACTGCATCCTTAATAGCATAGAGTACGTTCTCATCTCTGAAAACTAATTTGGCTTCATGACCTAATATTTTTCCCCTATGTGGGTCAAACACAGATTCAAATTCCTTTTTAAGATTGACCACGTCTTGATCTACAGTCCCAGCAGATACTATATTGGAAGTAGTAATGGTACCAGCACTATTACTATTAAATAACTGCATAGATTTTATCCAATCTCTACCTAAAAGAGACGGTAATTTCCTTCCCCCACTTTTTATTACAATGCAAGGTAAACTGAAATTCTTACCCTTGTAGTCCACATATACTACAGCCTTGCCCACAATCGGCAATGGTTCCTTGAACCAATAAGTCTTCAGTTTAATATTACATTCCTGGAGAGAGGTTTTTATCCAGGGGGACGTTTTTACACAAGCCTCATACACCTCTTCCGACAACAATTTGAATGCACATCCTGTATCCAGGTCAAACAATACTTCTTTCCTATTAACACTAACTGTAAGCTGGATAGGTGGATTTACTCGGTTTAGTGAGACTTGGTGCACATTATAAAGTGATAACTCTTGCACCTCTCCCGTAACCATATGAATATCACTTTTATTATGGTTCTTTCTAGGGTTTTTTGGGCACATAGATCTTAAATACCCCTTTTGTGAGCACAAATTGCACTTATACAGGGTGATCATTTTAAAACTTCCCACCCTGAGTATCTTGAAAACCACAAAAGATATGGGAATAAATCTAAGGGCATTTTAAATTGGATGATATGGCATGTAGCACAGCAAATTAAAGGTCTTCAATACCAAAATGCAGTGGTGTTTGAAAAAATCAAATCGGTGGTTGGGTTTCGAAGAATTAAAATTTTTATTTTAATAAAGGTGCATTATTAAATTTATCGTAATAGATGCTCGAATTGCGCTCCGTTGGTTGCTAGGCAATGATAAAGCCTATTTTACTTTACTTATCTAAAATTACGATGAATTTCATTTGATTTGATTGATGCATGAAAACAAAAATTATCTAATTTTAGTAGATCACTAGTATAATACTAGACTGCAGTTTGTTGCTTATCATCATCAACTAAATCTGTAGAATAAAGAACTTACACATATTATTATGTACTTTTCTCGTTTTATAACACTTTTGTTTACATATCATCGATTTATCAAGCCAAAGTGTAAACAGTTTTCATATCATTAGAAACAACCCCAACCCCCAAACCGAACATATTCTTGAGTAATTGTTGTTATTACGATGCTGATCTATTTTTGTTGTACTCTTTATTATTATGGTAAAGTAGAAGGATGATTTGGAAATGATAGAATAAGCATCTTTGCGTGTGATATATCTAACCGGTTTTGTGAATCTATTCAGTCAAAAACATCTGGAAATGCAAATCATAACCACGTCGAACTCCGTTTTATTACTTTTTTCAAATTTCGGCGGCCATTTTGACTGTTTTCGAAGAGATATCAAAAAACGAAGACACCACGTTGTCTTTAGTAGTTGATGTAGAATCCAAATTTGAAGTCAGAATTTGTAACGGGAAAATGCTCGAAAGTATGCACAAGTCCCGTCCAGACCAATAGAAGATGTTAAATCCCGTAGCTCATGCCGCAGATGGGGTGGATTCTCAAATAAACTTGACTAATCTCTCACAAATAGAAGCTTACTGATTTCCAAAACTCTTATTAAATTAATAGATGGTCTTAAAAGAGGGCGCCAGCAGTCGTAGATCGAAGGGTTCTGATGGTCGGTCACGCGACTACTCGTGAATCCGACACCCTGTATATAGGCTCCTTACGAAACCTCACCCTGTGTATAACTTACCTCGTGGAAGCTTTATTAAAACTCGCTTTAGCGTTTCACAAATGAGGCTCAACACAAACAGAAAAGCTGTATAAACACTGTATAAACACTTAATTTGTCTTAACCAATTTTGACAAGGAAATCCTCTGAAGACTTCCTTCTTTTTAAATAAAAAAGGCCAAGAAAGAAATACCAGATTGATATTTACTCCTCTCTTGAACAAAGGTATCTATAGTCTATAAATGAAATTTGGACTAAGCACCACCGTGCTTTTTAATAGCCAAACGAACAATAACGAAATTAACGCTGCTTATCTGGACCAGAGATCCACTTACAAAAAAAACACAAAACGTAAATAATTGACCTTTCTTATATTTATCAAAACAATAATAAAGAAAATAGATTAAACACACACAAACAAGAATATAAAAATAACAAAATAACACTACAAAAGAATATTAATAAAAGGTATGAATTAATATCTTTACTGGAGAACAAAGTTGATACACAAATAAGAAAATAAAAATAAAACAACAAATTATTACAATAAACAAAAAGAAAATTTTGAAATAACGACAAATAAACTTTATATCTAATAACAAAAAAACAATAGTCAAAAGTTATTATTTATATTGCAATAATTTAATCAACACCAGCTAAAATTACCTGGGAACGTTCCTGTTACAAATTAGTTAAAAAAATATTGATCGTGAATATTATTATTTAATAAGAAAATCGAAACTGATCTTGCCTAAGCAAGGTTTTCATATGGAATATTTCGCAAATTCCACGTTCTCCTAGTCTTTTATCAAATAAAACAATCATAAGAACTCAAATAACAAAACAAAATAGGCCTTTCTTACTATAGCGGCAATCTTCCTTCCAGATGTTATATGCAGGTCTCTGATTTCCACGATAGCAGCTAATCCACGTAGTATGCGACGCAAAATTTCACGTTCACCAATGTTCAAGGGAACTTAGATTTCAACAAACAATCACTGTTGTGAACAATAACCAAAAACACAAAAACAACAGCCAAATGTTTATACACAAACTTTAAAAATGACTAAAAGCACTTTGAGTCTCATACGCTCTTTAAATTTACTTAGTTCATTAGGATCACGGAGCTTCCAAGATGTAAAACACACAGATCGACGCTTTACGGGGCGGGAAGTTTCTGTTCTCGACAGACCCTTTAACGTTGCACCAACGGAACCAAAATTATTGCGTTTCTACCCTCTACAATTTCTGCTTCCTGGAGGACACCAGCGTAATTATATTTGGGTTATACATTCCCCACGATAACGGAATCTTGAAGCCTTGCTTTTGGTAAACAAACCACTTTCTTCCGCGACTATTACGCGTCTCTGACACGAAGAAATTACAATTTCTTCAGTCCGATCTCTTTTCTAAGAAGATCGCTTCACTTAATTTGGTTTGAATCCAATTAGGGGATGTAGAGGTAGACGTCGAAAATCACCACACGTTAGTTCAAGTCAACAGCTATCAACGTAGTCCCTAACCTCTGCGTTCTTTGTTACGCAGTTCGTACTTACGGAAGTGGGGTTAAAAAGTCGGATGCACGCTGTATTAGGTCAAGATTTGGATATTCTAATGAGAGAGTGGAAAATTTCCATTGTAAATTTACCAGCTTAAACCTGGCTCAATCGAGACGGTACGACTTTAATTTTTGCAACTAAGATTCCCAGAAACCTGATAGTAGAAATGAACGAAAAGCACGTGTACTGGCGTCTAGACGTCGAGACCCCAAAGTTATCAATTCTTTAAAATAACAATGGTAACAAACATTCCTTTAATAAAACAATTTAGATATTGCGCGTCAAGAAAACAAATATCTGAACGAAACTAAGAAACAGGGGCGGATTTAGTGCAAATTTTAAAATAACATTACAAATTTCAGAATTAAAAAAGAATGCGGATAGACAGACCGGCAGACAAACAGACAGACAGACTTCGCAAATTCAGGAACGACTGTTTTTGAAGTTCGTTGAACATTGTCTTAGTTGTTTGCGTGTACACGACGTAAACCGTCAGTGCCATAGTAAATTCTTTGACTCTACCGTTTCTTACAGGTAACTGCCTCTCTATTCTGGAATCAACCAATTCAAGAAGATTACGATTTATGTAAAAATCGATTAATCTGTCAATCACTTTCTCTTCCCAAAACTTCCTGTCTTTAAAAATCTTTTGAATACTAACACTTTTAGGAATCCAAAAAACAAATAAACAATATTTTCTCTGAGCAATATGTAACTGACCATGAATCTGGAAGTAATAGTTATGTTTCATATTTAGTTTCATCTTACCATTTATAAAAGTACACCATTTTCCACGTTCGGCACATTTTGAGCAGTGTCTTAGACACGTAGCAATCCGCATCTTTTGAACAAAACTAATTGGCACATTATGCACTATTCTCTGTAATTACAACATAAAGTATGACCTTTCAGTTTTATGAAATAAAATATCAAAGCCAAACGATATCGCCAGTCGAAATCTGACCGTCCTTTCTCCATTTCCAGACCAAATGGTTTTTTATTTCGCACATCCATGTCTTTACTTGGTGATACGTGCGGAAGACATGGTACATATACCCTGTCTCATTTGTATAATTCCAATCCATTTCAAATGTCTAGCGTTTTCGAAGTTAGATTTAGATTAAACGTATTAGTTAAATACATATATGATTAATTAGTTAACAGCAAACCAAAGAACAACAATAATCTAATGGGAGTAGCACAATAAGGTATTGTTAACGACACGACAAACATTTAGCAGGAATTATAGAAACGAGACAGAGTATAGCAGCATCTTGCTGGCAGTAGCAGATTTGGAAAAAGCTGATAGCGCAAAGTGTCTAATGTTGTTGCCTTGTCACCACCATAAAGATGAAGAAGTATACGTTCCCCTGCCTCAACGTTGGTTAAAACACGGGCATCAGGATCCCTAAAAATAGTTGCAAGTTCATGCAATGCTGACTTGTTCTGGAACCGAATGCAGAATTTGGTTTTTCCAAAACCGAACAGGGAAGACGTGGTGTCACGCCTACTCAAGACGTGAAGAACAAGGAGATTTTCAGAACAATATTTCAGAAGTATTACCTCTTCCAGGTTTTCGGAAATAAATGGGGAGTAAAATCGCTTGCTTTAAAATAGAATGTGTTAAAACCGTAAGGACTATAATCGCTTGCTCTAAAATTGAACGTTAGGTTAGGTTAGGTTAGGTTAGGTTAGGTTAGGTTAGGTTAGGTTAGGTTAGGTTAGGTTAGGTTAGGTTAGGTTAGGTTAGGTTAGGT